>CAUYPO010055190.1:0-16321 GCA_963574435.1 Cheirogaleus major | reverse complement strand
TTCTACTGGAGAAATAAATCTCCGACACCATTCTTGGAGGCTCATTTCCCCAGCGTTTCTCCTTGAACTCCCGGAAGGGACCTCCTCCCCCGCCCCGGCCGCCTGTCCAGCCTCCAGAGGGTCTGGGCTGCCAGGGCCGAGCGTCGGCACAGCCTCTCCTTTCACAGGTGGTGAAACTGAGGCTCAGAGAAGGGCCGTGACGTGGGCACAGGTCTAATCGTCCCGACGTCCTGGCCCCAGCCACAGGCCCCCATGCGGGCAGTTGCTTCCGTGGATTCTGGCGGGGTGCTCACACCTCCCCCTGCCCGCAAGCGAGCATTCCCTTTTTACCGCCCGTCACTGTGCTGAGGGTCACCACCGCTAACCCTCTGGGTAGGACGCAGAGGCAGAAGGGTCCTGCTCTGTGTCCTGCCCCGGGCTCTGAAGTGGGAGGCAGGGCCTGTTCTGGGACCCCCGGGCTGGGCTGCAGGGCCCAGTGTGGGAGCCAGGCCACATCGGCTCTTGCTCAGCGCCTTCACCCAGAGCCTGGCACGGAGCTGGGCACAGAGTGAGCCCAAACCACATGTTTGTTGAGTGAAAACACGAAGGCCTGGACAGTTGCCAGAAGTTGGTGCATATCGAGTGTCTCCGGAGGATGAACGGCGTCAGGCTGGTGACGGTCACCCCTGTAGCTCACGCCTACTGAATCCTTCCTACAGGCCAGGCCCACTGTGGGCTCTAAATGCAGTTGTCATTCCCAGTGGGGAAACCGAGGCATGGGACAGTAACTGTCACCAACGTGGTACCAAGGTGGCCAAAGACCACCTGCTGGACCTGATGGGCCCCCTCCCCCTGCCAGTTGCCGGGGATCCCCAGTGTCCTCTGTGCCGTTGGGGCAGCCTTGGAGGGCCTGGCCGCTTGGGGAGCGTGTACCGTGCCCTTCTCGGGCTGGGCTGGCCGAGGGAGGGAGGGTCCCAGGCCTGAAATCTTGTGGACAAGCACCAAAGGGTGCCCTGAAGATGTCCTCTTAGCAGGACCTTAAGTTCAGATGGCAGCGCCCTGGGGGACAGACCTGCCCCCGCCCTTTGGTGCCCACTCAGGGACGTCCCCGGCCCCACGGATGGCTGCTCTCTGCAGGGCACTAGTCTAAGCAGAAGCGAAAGGTCCCCTCTCCCAGAAACGCAGGGCAGGGTGGAGAGCGGTGAGATCTTTCCACGCCAATTTCCTGGTCTCTGTTGGGGGAATGTGGCCCTGCCTCCCCCCAGGAACGTGGCCCTGTGATTAGCCTCTCTCTGCCTTAGTTTCCTTGCCCTGGGGTCTTTGGGGCAGTAGGGACTCCTGCCGGCCCCTGTCTGGAAGGCCCTAGAGGCAGAGGGGGGCTCCTGGCAGCTTCCAATCAAAGAGATGCAGCCTTTACAATGCATGGACCATCTCTGCAGAGCAGAAACTCCACCATTACCGTGGCAATTAACATCATTCTGAGAAGCAGCCGGTCCCCAGGCAGCTAGGAATTCCAGGACACCCTGGGGCTGGCAAGGAAAGGACAGGTCCTCATGCTAGGACAGGCTGCATGTCGGGCAGGTCCGCCTGTCTGTCCAAGCCTGGAGTGTAGGAGAGGCAAACAAGCAGGTTGAGAACCAGTTTCCAAGTGGCCTCGTTGTCAGGAAAGCAAGGCGGCCCCAGCCGTGGGGCCACGCCGAGCCCACCCTGCCCCTGGCAGCTGTGTGACAATAAATGTTTTTTCTAATTGAAAGTTCTCTGTGCTCCTGACAAGTTTGGCAAATACAAAGGAATATATAAGAGTGTAAAAAATAAAATCAAAATTGGTCCTTGATCCCATCTCGAAGCTGGCAGCTAAGATTTTCTTTTTCTATCTTTTGCATTCGTTTATTTATATATTAAGTCTAAATAGCACAAAATTGGAATAAGATTGTATACTTAGGTTTGGGTCCTGATTTGTATTTTAATTTAGCACTACAGAATAATTATTTTTCCTGTATCTTAAAATGTTCTTTGAAAAAAGGATTTTTTTAATTTAGGGGATAGGTAATACTCCTTTTTATGGGTGTGCTATAAATTATATATTATTTCCACTGCTTGAACTCCCTGTGGGTTGTCCTTGGGGGTCACATCAACAGTAATAAGCCAGGTGTCACTCATAACGGGGTACTCCTGTGATTATTGGGCGCCTATGATGTGCCTGGCTGGGGACAAGGAGTCTGCAGTCTGATCAGCTCAGCCCCATTGGTGCCGGCCCCCCCCCAGGCCCCCTGCACCTCTGGAGGTTGGTCTCCAGGTCACACAGTGTCCACTGGGGGGCTCCAGGGCTCGCTCTGCCCTGCTGGGGTGCAGAGAACCGGCCATCAAGGGAGAAGCTGCAACGGACCCCACATGCCCAGGGGCTTCTCGAGTTTCCAGGGACACGGGTTTTGGGGGAAGGAGTGCAGCGCGGACAGCTCCGGGGTCAGACACTCCTGGGTTCAGCCCGAGCTCCCTCCTGCACAGGTCTGTGTGCTGGGACAGCCCTCTGGCCTCAGCCTTCTCATCTGCAGGATGGTCACCGTGAGGATTCCGTGACTCAGCACCAGCCCAGCACTGCGGAGCTGCGGAGTCAATGTTGAATGTAGACAAGGCTTTCGGTTTTTCTCTGGGCTTCTCAGCCCCTGGCACTGGGAGTGTGTGTGTGTGTATGTGTGTGTGCACGTGTGTGTATGTGTGTGTATGTGCATGTGTGTGCATGTGTGTATGTGCGTGTGTGTGCGTATGTGCGTGTGTGTATGTGTGTGTATGTGCGTGTGTGTATGTGCATGTGTGTGTGCGTGTGTGCATGTGCGTGTGTGTATGTGCATGTGTGTATGTGCGTGTGTGTATGTGCGTGTGTGTGTGTGTATGTGTGTATGTGCGGGTGTATAGCGGGTGGGCGGAGGGCAGCAGGCCTCCCTGCAGATGACCCAGGGTTGGCTGCTGCGTTGAGCTGGTACCAAGGGGCATGAATTCTCTCCCCTGCTCAGGCCGCCAGTTTCCCAGGCCTGCTCCTCTTCCTCTGGGCCCCAGGGGAGGATCAGCTCAGGACAAGCAATGACACGGAAATTGATCGGAAGCGTTTCGGCTACCAACATCAGAGAACAGCCCACCGTGCCTTAATAACAGCAATTCATTTCTCTCCAATAATGAGAAATCCGGAGATTGGAAATGTCTGGAGTCTGTTCTGGTGCTGAGTTATTTCCACAAAGGCCTAGGATCTGTCTAGCTTCCACTCTGCCTTTTGTAGCATGCTGTTTTTCATTATTTTTCCGCCTCTCGGGCACGTTGCCTCACGGACCCAAGATAGCTGCCACAGCTCTAGGCAATGCATTTGTGTCCACTGCAGAAGCGTATTAAATACTCCATCTTCATCAGAAGTGGACTGTCTTGGCAGTACTGGCCATGCCATGCTTCCCTCATGTCTTTGGGGGTCTGCCTGTCATTCTAGACTGAGAACTCCAGGACACGGGTCCTGTGACGCCTTCATCGCATCCTCGGGACCCTGGATAGACTCGGCACGGGGTGCAGACACCACCCGCCTTTGAGGCTCATTTGAAAAGCCCTGCCGGGCACAGCAGAGAGATGATGAGTTTTGGGCAGAGACGGACCTGGGTTCGAATCCTAACTTAGTCACTTTCTAGGCAAGTGGCCTTGGGGCAAATCATACCCATCCCCTCAGTGTAGCCGTGGTCCAGGGGGCGATAATTCCTGCATCGCAGGGCCGTTGTGAGGGCCGGACCTGGCGGTGCTCTTTGTGGGTGCCTGGCCTGCTGGAGGGGCAGCCCGGCTGTCAGGACCTGTGACCCTCCCGGTGGGTGTGACAAGGGTGGAAGGAGGGCACAGCGCAGAGTCGAGCTGCCTCTTTCAATTAAGGGCCGTGTGTTAAACGGCTGCTGTGCGTGGAGGAAATGAGTTCATAGTGGAAACCTACCAGCATCGTGCCCCAGGGATCAGCGCCAGCCTCCGGGGTGCGGGGGTGTGAACAGGGGACAGCAGGGTCCCCTGTGGCGGCCCTCGTGGGGAGACTGGAAGGGAATGACCGGCGACAACCAGCGCGCAGCCCGGCTCTGGAGGAGGCGATGGACACATCTAGGTAATTCACGCATCTGTGGGTTAGGATCTGCCCCCGTGAGTACAAATACCCACGCCTGAGCATTGTCCTTGGTAATTGCTTGCAATGTCATCTTTTTAATGAAAATTAAGTGCTTCCTTAGCACTAAGTAGGAGCTTTGCTGACACATTTAATCGCTGAGCTGGGAGTTGATAACTGCGTTTAAAAGCAAGCGAAACCTGGGAGAGTTCAATATGGCTCCATTTAAAACTGTGGGGCCCATTAACTTTGGAGAAGAAAATATTTTCTGAGCTCCTCTTGCCTGGCTGTACTTCCCTTTATTTTACCTCAAAGGGATGTGATGAATTAATGACCATAAATCTGGTGTTTAATCCTGCGGTCCTGGGCCTTGCTACCTGGAGTCAACGTTTGCACTGTCGTGTTTGGGTCTCTGCTCATCTCAGCTTCCTTCTGACGACAGATTAGGCTTGAGGTCTATTTTTGTGCACAACGTGTGCTAAATCCAACACCAGGAGGGTCGCCTGTGAAAAGAAGGGGCAAGATGGAGAACCGGCGGGGAGGGATCGGCCAGGAACATCAGCGTGCTGTGTGCGGGCAGGTGGGACTGCTAATCGCGAGTGATTCTCACCTGTTTATTGAGACAGGTTTCCCCAGCTCCTCACGGATAGAGCGACCGGTTAAAGGAAAACTTCTGAAGTGATCAGTTGAAACCCTTTACTACTGTAGAATATTTTCCTACGGTAAACCCAAATTAATGAGGCTTTATTGTATACAAGCTCAGAGAGGCTTAAGTTGGTTTATTTTTCTCTTCTTCCTCCTTACACCTCTTAAAAAGAAAAGCCTTTGCAAAAAATGGTCTCTTGAGAAGTAATTGAAAGAGGAAATGTCACTTACCTGTTAAATAACGTGTGTGGTGATTATTCCGGATAAAGAGCGGGCCACGCAGCATCTGGGTAGAGCAGAGCTGAATTGTTTACACCTGTGTTTATTTTTGAAGTCCTAACCCTCAGTTCTTCTGGATGTGGGATGCTTGGAGACGGGGCCTTACGGAGGGGATTTAGCAGGTGTCCTCCAACTATGGCCCGTGGGCCACATGCGGCCCACCAAGGACATTTATCCGGCCCGCCGGGTGTTTTTGCCCGTTTTGTTTTTTTACTTCAAAATAAGACATGTGTAGTGTGAATAGGAATTTGTTCATAGTTTTTTTTTAAACTATAGTCTGGCCCTCCGACGGTCTGAGGGACAGTGAACTGGCCCCCTGTTTAAAAAGTTTGAGGACCCCTGATTTAGGGTAAAAGACATCTTCAGGGTGGCCCTGCTGCAATGGGACTGGTGTCTGTAAGAACAGGGGACTGGGGACACAGATATGCACAAAGGGTGGACCTCGTGAGGACACAGGGAGAGACGGCCATCCACATGCCTAGGAGAGAGGCCTCCAGAGACAGCAGCCCTGCCGACACCTTGATCGTGGACTTCTGCCCCCCAGAACCGTGAGACAGTAGGTTCCTGCTGTTCAGGCACCGAGTTCGCAGCACTTGGTTACGGCAGCCCCAGCAGGGCCACGCAGAGGGAGCTCTCATGGCAGCGGGGCTAAGGAGCCCCAGGTCTGTTTACGTGGTTTCTGCTTTTAGTGCAGAAACTTGGGTGCTGGCAGGTGGGGAAGACAGTCACGAGGGGCAGGGAGATCGCAGGTGAGAAGTCGCCCTGCCGAGGACGAGGGTGTACCCAAAGGGACTCCAGCCATGCCCAGGAGAAGAAGGCCCTCCTGCAGTCTTTGCCTCATTTCTCCCAAAACATTTTTAGGGGGTAAATATTAAATTTCTTTTATTAAAACCCAAGACACAAAATGACCTACAGTGAACATTAGTTAATTCTGAGTGGTAGATGCTGGTGTTTGGTATATGGGTTCTCTATATTTTTCTGTATTTATGTCTCTTTAAAAATTTTTTTAAGTGTATTTGTAATGGACAAATAATGATAATGTACATTTATGGGGTTCACTGAGTTGTTTTGATCTATGTATACATTGTAGAAAGAGTCAGTCAAGATAATTAACGTATTCATCACCTCACCGACTTATTCTTTTTGTGGTGAGAGTGTTAAGAATCTATTCTCTTAGATTTTGAAACATACATTATTATTAACTACACTCACCAGGCAGTGCAATAGGTCACTAAAACTTATTTCCTCCTGTCCAGCTGAAACTTTATGCCCTGGATTTATATCTTTGGCTTCTTATTGTAGGTAATGTCAAACTTAAGCCCTGGCCTGGCCATCAGCACAGGAACAGCCACCCTGTTTTTCTGGCACCCCCATCGTCTCCTGCTCCTGGCCTGGGATCCTTGTGACATTCGTCCCAGACGCTGTATCATTTCGCTCAACAATGCTGTAGTGTGCGTCTCTAACGGCAATGACATTTCCTTAAAACGTAGCTGGGGCATGGGCGTCCTAACCCAAGCATTTTAACCACAATTCCTGAGTCTGTGAGGACTTTTAGCCCAAGCTGGTGCTGAGTTTTTCTCCCCTGGGAACATTCCTTCGACTATTACCAAAGGGTGACCTCCCCTTCCTGGCCGCCCTTCCCCCGCCAGCCTGCTCCGCAGAGCCCTTCACGACGCTACGGGTGCCAAGGACGCTCTGATGACCCAGAACTGCCCGATGGATGAATGTCCATCACCAAACATGCCTTGTCTCACCACCAGCTGGGCTGTGATTTCCAGGCAGGGACCCTGTTAGCAGAATCCTGTAGAATCCCGTCCCCTGATTGGATCATCTCAGCTCCTACCCACCTTACCTTAATGTGGTGTCCCTCACCTGGGCTTTGCATTTGAAACCTGTGAGACCTTTAAAATCCCAGCCACCCAGGCCCCACCTGAAGACCCTTTGGGGCGGCTTGGTCTCTTCTGATTCTAACGGGAGGCTCCTGGGGCTTACTACCTGGGCCCACAGCTTCAGGTATTAGGGATCAAATCTGCAGGTGGTGAGTATAGGCCAGGTGGTTCCCAGGAATGGAGAAGCCAGGGACCAATCAGAGGACGGGACTACAGGAAAATGCAGAACACCTGACAATCACCTGGTACCATCCCACACCTCCTGCAAGCCCTGCTGGGACCAGGCCGATAAAAGGAAACCACCTGGGTGTCCATCCTCAACGTCTTTCTCCACCCGTGCAGACTGACCCGTTCCTCTCTTTGGAACGTGTTTGCACTTTGAGTAGCTTTCTTCTTCACTTTCGCTTTGTACAGTTTCTTTCTTTTCTGTAATGAACTGTGTGTGTGGGTTGGCTTTGTATCATGATCACTCCGTCATTGGCTCAACTCGATACCAGAACTCACTGTCGACACCAGGAACCGAGGGCCAGGAGACATGGAGACAGACCTGACACAGGTAATAAAGTTGTTTGCCTCTGTATCACCCTGTGTGTGTGTGTGTCTAATCCAAACATGCAAGGAAATATTCCATGATTTAAAAAAAATATTCTCATATAATCGGTGCTTATAAAGAGAACATAAATCTAGATCTTTTAAAGAAAAATGCAGTGCTTTGAAACAACCACTATCGTGCGAACAAACAACAATCAATCCCCTAGAGGCTACAAGACCAGTTTACTTTTGCAAAATCATGTTTATACCCAAGATTGGACGAGGTAATGAGCGACATATCCCAGCCTCTTCTTAAGTGTCAAGCACTGTGGCACGGCCACCCTCCTCCCACAGCGACCCTTTGGGGTGGGGCCCCTGTCGTCCCTGCTGTCCAGGCGGGGCCCGAGGCCTGGAACACACAGCCAGGCGACGGCCAAGGCAAGAGACAGCTCAGTTGAGAGACGGGAGTTGGCTTGAAGGGAACAACAGGTTTTTGTCGTTGTGTGAGGTGAGGGCATCTTTTTGGCGTTCTCTGTCTTACTGAACATGCAACTCAACCCCACAGAGGCGGTGGGGGCCGCTGCCTGGTCTGGGAATCTGTCAGAGGTTGAGGAGGGTGTTTGCGGGCGGGGATAGGCTAGCAGTTTCCTAATTAGCAGAGACGCCGGGAGCAGGGAGGTAAACTCAGAGTTTACGGGAAAGGCATGGCTTTGACTCAGGAAGAGCATCTGTGAAAACTCAGGGACCAGAGGCCAGCGTCCGGGTCAGAGCCCACGGTGGCAGCTGGGCTGAGAGTGGACGGCTGGCAGCAAAGGAGACTCGGGTTCTGCACGCAGGCTGGAGCTCGGGGCTGCTCTGGCTGGGTGGGCTGGCGGACAGCCCCGAAGTGCAGCGTGTGGCTGGATTTGCCTTTGGGCCACCAGAGGAGTCAGACAACAATTGTCTTAGACCCAGTTAGAAGGCCATGGAGCCTCTGCTGAGACCCCTTCGGAGACAGCTGCTGGGTTGTCCAAGCTTAGGTGAGTAGACGGACGAAGCTGGAGTCACGCGCTGCAGTTTGGCTCTGTGTCCACCGAACCTGGTGCTGAACTCTGATCCCCAGAGTTGGAGGTGGGGCCTAGAGGGAGGCGTTTGGGTCATGGAGGTGGAACCCTCATGAATGGCCTGGTGCTGTCCTTGCGGTAATGGGTGAGTTCGTACTCTTTTAGTTCCTGCAAGAGCTGCTTGTTAGAAAGACCCTGGTCCCTCCCGCCCCTCTCTGACGACCTCTCCCACCGTGACCTCTGCACACGGCTCCCCTTCCCCGTCTGCGGAGCATGGCCGCAGCTCGAGGCCCTCCCTGGAAACCCAATCTTCCAGCCAGTGGAACTGTGAGCCAAATAGCTCCTTTTCCTTTAAAAACCACCCAGGCTCAGGTATTCCTTTATAGCAACAAAAGTGGACTAATACACTGTGGTCCGGGGGGTTTCTGACTCCAGAAGGGACTTGGGACGGGCTCTGGGACTTCGAACATAAGCTAAGAATTTGCATCCTTGTTAAATTAACTCAGCCAGTTACGTCTACTTCGAAAGCAGATGCAACTGGTACCTGTGGTTTTACTAGTCTGTTTATATTGGACGATGTTTATAGCAATGACACGAATGATGCCATTAATAAACAATAAAATAGTGATGATTATTTTAATGATAAACTATACTTTTACAGAAAAACACAGGAAGTTGGGTTTGGGTTAAAATCCTGTTTTCTGGGTCCTGCCCACTGAGGGGTCAGCCCTTGGGGCCTGGGTTTCCCGCCAGCCGTCGGTCACTGTGCCCTGCGCCTGGAAAGACAACAGTTTGTAGAAGTCCACTTAGATTATTCATATTCACGTGTCATTTCGTCATTTTGCTCTCTCTCCTCTAGATTATAAACTCTGTGACCCTTTCTTATGTGCTTCACTCATTCACTCACTCATTCATTCGGCTGCCGTGTGCGAGTGTCGTGGTGACACCCGGTGACACCCCACCAGCGAAGCAGACAGACCAGGACCAGCTTCATGGAACAGTTGTTCCAGGGACCTTAACGGGAACGGAGCAGGTGTGTCTGAGGACCAGCCAGAGCCCAGCAGGGTGGGGGCAGGAGGGGGTGGGGCGGAAGGAGGCCCTGAGGAGAGGGGCAAGGGCAGAAGTCCCGGGGCTTGACTGGTTCTGTGATCTGGGTCTCAGGAGGCCAATATCAAGCTGGTGGCCGGTCTGGGCTCTTCTCACCTGGAGGCAGTGAGGGACAATCCACTTCCTTGAAGCTGTAGGATGAAGTCTCTGTTTTGTAGCTGGCTGTCAGCCAGGCTTGCCCCCAGCCTTCCTGGTGTCCCAGTCCCTCTCTTGAGTGCGTTACACCCTTTAAGTCTCTCTAACTCCCCCTCCGCCTCCCCTCTGCTCCAGCCGGAGAAAGTTCTCTGCCTCTCAGGGCCTTTGCCGTTAGATCGAGCCCACCCAGCTCAGCCAGGGTCATCTCCCTGTTTTGAAGCCCATCACCCTAATTACACCTGCCGGGTCCTTTTTGGCATGTGTTGTGTCATATTCACAGGTCAGAAGGTGTGGACATGTTTGGGGGGCAGAATTCTGTACACCCCAAGTTGAGAGCATGACCCCTGGGGCAGCATCAATTTACTCCTTGTGTGGGTATTTCTTGAGCACCTACTATGTGCCAAGTTCCTGCCACGCTATAAAGGATGGCCCTGTCTTTGTGCCCCGCACAGGCTTGTGCTGGGACGGTGAAGCAGAGGGTGGACGGTCCACTGTAGGTCGGCACTCTGACCAGAGGCAGAGATCTAGAGTCCAGGGTGTGGCTCAGACTAAAGGCAGGGGCCAGTGACAGCATCGAGGGCCGAGTCACTATAGGGCTTATCTGCATGACGGAATGTTCTGGGCTCGCCCTGCCACCCTGGGGAGTTTTCACGGCCCCCACGGGCCTTCACACACCTCTGCCTGACATCAGAACCAGAAGGGAATTTAGAAGTTATTTAGTCAAATGTTTTAAAAAGGAATCTCCTCCCAGATTTCTTTAATTGTTTTTATTTAGATTTTTTTTTTTTTAAAGAGCAGCTTTGGTTGAAGCTGGGAGTTGCAGAGAGGGTGGGGGAGAGGAAAGAGACCACCAACGCCCTTGGGGCTCCTTAGCCAAAGCCCTGAACTGCTCAGAACTCAGAAAACGAAAGGAGACTGAGGTCCAGAGAGAATTTTCTCAAGTTCACTCCCTGTTCAGCAGAGGTGCTGAGGCCACAGTTATAACCTTTTATGGCTGAGGTGAGGCTGGAAAAGCAATTTATCTCGTTAACATCACTTCCAGGCATTTAGAAATTCTGTATTTAATGATGCTTCCCCTGGCCAACTACCAGTTTTAATTAGAATCTCTTCCTGTCTCTAATTTGAAGATGTGGAAACCAGTCAATCCCTTGCAAAATATTTTGATGCTCTTTCTCTAAAAGCCTGGTTTGAACAGATGACCTCTCTGTCTCTCTGTCTGTCTATCTCTCTGTCTCTCTATCTCTCTCTCTGTCTCTCTCTCTCTCTCACACACACCCCTCACCCTATTTGCTTTCCCGACTCCCGCAGGAGGGTAGCGCCCGGCTGGCACACACGGCAGCACTAGCTTTGTGCTGAGACACCGATCTGCAGACTTGCTCTTTGGAATGTGCTTTTGTTTTAAGCTGGGTCAGTTCACTCCATTAATGTCCCTTCTGCGGCCCCCAGCCCAGTGTTTCCGGCCTCTCAGCTCTCTCTGTTTGTCAGAGAGGCTCGATTAGATCCTGGACTCCACACAGGGCAGATTTATGGAGCCTGGCAGCTGCCTGCAGAGTGAGGGAGCAGCCTGACAGGGAGACCCACGCCCTCGGCCTTGCCAGATGTGCCGGGCTCTGGGTGCTCAGCCCCCGGGGCCCCTTGAGCCCTCTGCCCCTCTGGGCCTGGGCTGCCTCCGAGATGCTCTGGAATCCTGGGCGTCACCTGGCCCAAGGAGCCGGGATGACCACCCCGGGCTATGAGCATCCTCTGTTTTCTGGAGGAAGGTCAGATCCAATGTCCTCATCAGCTGCACCCCTGGGCAGGGCTTCCACCCAGCCCTGCGTGGTGGCCACAATCAGGCAGGGAGAGGAAACACAACCCCAAGCAGGGAGAGCCCTTTAAGCCACCATCAGTCACTCACACGACGGCTGGAATTAGGTCTTGCCACTCTTTCCAAACGGAATTCTGCGCCACGAGGGAGCCTGCAGCCCAGCTGCGGTTGTGAGGAGGGAGGAGGCTATGGGAAGGGCGAGAACAGAGTTCCAGAAGCCAGAGGGAAGCAGCAGGACCCAGAGGTTACGACGGAGGCTATGGGGCAGGGCACCTGCCACTGCTGGCTTCTCCTGCCCAGATGCTTGTCTGTGGAGGAGGGTGATGCCGGCACCCCTGCAACAGGCTCGTTCTGAGGGCCCAGTGGAGGGGAGAGCCTGCCACGTTGTAAGTCCCAGTAACAGTCAGCTGTTATGATTATTGGTGTTTTACCCGTGTTTATCAGACTCGGGTACACGCATGGACCTGTTTGGACGTAACCATTTCTCTCCAACCCTGGAGAGAATCCCCGAAGCCCTTAGAGTTCAGGTTCAGGAATAACAGTTGAGACAAGACCCCATTTAGGAAAATGTTTTCCCTGGTAAATGATCTCTGTGATCTTTGCCTTTCATGCTGAGAGGATATATTTTTAGACTCGTTGAAGCAAAAATACAAAACTTAGAAAAGTTGCAGACCCTGAAAATCTGATTAGGCTGGCCAGGGAGGGGCCAGAAAGGGGAGTGATGTGGCCGTGGGCAGGGTCCCGCTTGGCCTCCATGCGCTTGATCTTTGCAATGTACCTGGGAGGGGCGTGCTCAGAGGAGGCACAGGTGGAGAACCAGGCTCTGAGGGTCCAGTGAAGGCTGGTGGAGCCTGGACCTGCTCAGGTGGGTGGAGCCAAAATCACGTTAGGATGATGGGACTGAATCCCCCCAGGGGGGCAGGAACAACCCAACTTGCGGCCCCACCTCCAGAGTTTGGGGCTGGGCAGGTTTGGGTGGTGGCTGGAGCGCTGCCTGTCTAACCTTGTGCTACAGCCCTGGGGTCCCACTTTGAGATCCCCTGATGTAGTCCGTGGTTGGACTCACCTGGGGAGTTGTACAACTGCAGATACCTGGGGACCACACCTGGAGACGCCCGGCATCAGTCAGTGGTGTGGTCCAGCACTGCGGAGTTTAAAAGCTCCTCAGGAGATGCCGATGTGCAACCATGATTGAGAACCGCTGATGTAGTCCACCCCTTTCATTTGGGGGAAACTGAGGTCCCCGGAGGGAAGGAGATTTGCCCCTGGGTCACAGGCTGAGTCGGTCCTTCTGGGGCAAGGTCTTGGATTGGTGCTGCTGTACCTAAGGCCTGGCTCATTTCGGGGTGCCCCTGTGTGCATAGCCACATGAGGACCCCAAACGGACGGAGCTGGGCTCAGGGGCAGTGGGGGAGGGGGTGTCCTGCTGTGCCCTCCAATTCCCCACTGCCCAGCCCCCACCTAGGAGTACACAAGGCAAAGGTCAGGGCCACATTCCCCAGTTAAGACCCAGGTAGGTCATCAGAGCCTGAGGCTCGTAGAGGTCCACTCTGTGGTCCAGGTTGACCCTGACTTTCCTTGCCACCTTGGCCAGGTTTCTATCCAGGGGCCTCAGTTTCCCCTTTGTAACCATGGTGGCATTGGACTTGGTCAAGCCCGTGGTGGGGAGAGCAGCCGTGCTGCCGGGTGTCAGGCATTCTTACTGGCCCTGCGTACGCCCCCAGGCGAGAGACCAGGGCCACCCACATCCCCCTGTGCAGACCACGGTGGGGTCCAGGCAGCAAGTTCTGCCTGACGACGCAGCCATGTCTGCCACCTGCTCTGGGCCAACAGGCCACTTACTCTGGTGGGGCACGGGAACGTTCTCCACGGAGATGCGGCGTGGCGGCCAAGCAGGGCTATTTATTATTTAGTGAGCTTTCTCCCCATTAGTTAAAAAGAAGAAGAGCTTCTAAAAGGAATGAGATAAATGGCCCCGTGCCAGAATGTTCCTCTCACCATTAGCATAAATATTATAAATATGCACACTGTGCCGTCCATCCACCGAGCTTGGCGAATTAACCTCGGGGAGACGCACACTCCTGGGGGGCCGTGAGTGCAGCCCCCCGCTGCCGGCCTCCCCGACACCCTACCTCTGGGCTTTCAGAAGGAAGGCGGCAAACTCCACTGAGGTTGGAGGTGGCAGGTTTAAACGATATTGTCCTAATGAAGGGGAAGAGATGATTTAATGAGGTTTTTTCCCCACCCAGCTATAATCCGTCTTTGGTGGCAGCACAGAGTCGAGTGCCATCGTGCTCTCTCTGCCCCTTAAATCAGGCGGCAGAGTGCCCCGCTTGTCAGGAGCAGAGCAGGATTCTTTCTTTTCAGGGGAGGGGGGAGAGTGAATAATGAGCGGGTTCCTCGTAACACAAGGACCCTACGAGTACCTGTGTCGGCCGAGTCCCCCGTCTGCCATCTCCCTTGGTGTCACAGGGAGGAGGCTCGGTATTGTCACAGGACCAGCTGCCGTTGTAAAGGGAGTGAGGAAGGCGTTCTCCTGGGCACTTGAACCCAGCTCTCGGGGTGGTGGCAGCTCCTCACGGCACGTGCCGACTCTGTTCTGGAGGGGGACGTGGTCGCCCAGAAAAGGCTCCCCTGTGCCTGGCCTGCCTCACTCCAGCCATCGCAAGGCCCCTTGGAGACACACCGCCTCTGAGCTCTCTCTGCCACCCCAGCCGAAGGGTCTCAGCGAGTCAAGGATGCCTGCCCGGCTCTGCTGTAGCTCAGCTCGTGCCAGCGGTCGCCGGGTTTCTCTGGCCGGCCTGGGCGCCGTCTGTGCCAGGGCGAGGCCGGGCCCTGGTCCTGCTTGCTCAGTGGCAGCAGCGGGCACAGAGCTGCAGACTTGGTGAAGGTTTGTGGAATGAGCAGAGGACGGTGGCCAAGATCCACCCTGTGGCCATCTTGGACCTGGTGGCCACAGAGGCCTCTCCTTGGGCCCTCCCCACGGCACACGGAGCCACCAGGAGAAGTCCCCCCACGTGAATGTGGGGGAGTCTGAGCAGAACAGTGTCCGTGGCCTTCCTCATCATGGGTCATTGCTGGGTCCTTGTGAAAGGGGACAGAAGCCTAGAAGGTGAGTCCCCTGGTGCAGGACATGGAAGCTAACCATGGGCCCCCGGCCTTGCAAGGGAGCCTGGTCCTTGCCCATGACCCCAGCTGACCCCGTGTCTAGCCTCGGCAGTGAGGGCTGTGTGCTGTCCCATAGGAGCCACCTCGATGACAGCAATGGTGTCTGCTAGGTAATGGAGCCAGTATTAGAATTCAGCATAGTCCTGAGGCTTCGATTCGTTAAATTGAATCCTATTGGGTCTGGTATCAATATCCCATCACTTTCCAAAGTGTACACGACAAAACACAAGTGATAATTGGGTTAACATTGTAACATCCTAAGCAATAATACATTAGCCCTCATTGAATAACCCACCTTAAGAGTGGAAATGGCTGTGTTAATATATGATAAAATATCTCGGTCTGTATATACACAACACTCTGGAAAATACATTAAAAATTAATTATAGCAAAATCGATATGATTAGAAGCAAAAGTCCTTTATGCGAAGGCAGTAAATGTGTTTAAGATCTTACGGGAAAGAAAAAAAAGACCTTCTCTGTGATGAAAGAGCTGGAGAATGCTTGTGGAAAACTTTTAATAAACGTTCTCTCTTTGGGCAATTTTGATGACAGATATTTAGAATCTGATTTTCTCTCTTGGATGCAGCCACGTGAAATGATCTCTGTCACTTTTCCTTTTGTTGGAGATCTCTGGCTTGGTCTGGGGATGTCTAGCACCAGCCACACCGCTGTACTTTTGGGGCTATGAGCCAGGAGTACTGGGTGCTGACTTTGGTCCTCTGTCTGCTCGCATCAGTCAGGGTGGGCTGGGTCACTGCGCTGTAACAAACAGCCCCCGTCTCAGGGCTGCCCCAGCAGTGGTCTGCTTCTCACTTCTGCAGAGGTCACCGAGAGCGCTTCCCAGTGACCCTGTGTCCCAGTCCCTCGGGCTGCTGTGACCAGCACTGTAGACCAGGTAGCTTATAAAACTGTGAGATTGTTTCTCCCAGCTCTGGAGGCTGCAAAGTCCAAGTTCAAGGTGCTGGCGGATTCGGTGTCTGGGTAGGGCCAGCTGCCTGGTGCACAGACGGCGCCTTCTTGCTGCGTCCTCAGGTGAGAGCGCCACCCTCACGACCTCATCACCTCCCGGAGGGCTCACCTCCTGATACCATCACTGTAGGGAGTAGGACTTCAATGTAGGCATATGGGGGGTGCAGACATTCAGACCACAGCACCACGGTCCTTCATGATGGCTCAGAGTTGAAATTCCCTAATCACCTTGGTGGGGGAAGAAAGTTCTGAATGGTCTCACACCAGCCATTTGGTGCCTCTGCCTGGAAGTGATACTCATTTCATCGTCCAAAGAAAGCCACACGGCTGCTGCTTACCTCGAGGGGCAGGGATGTGAAGTCCACATGTCCCACGAGTGCTGAGGACCCACACTGATGTCCACGGCCCCCCATGGTCTTCCTCTCTGTGTGTCTGAGAGACAGAGCCATGGCTGGCACCTGCTACCCAGGGGAGAGGATGTCATGGTAAATCAGACTGGGCGGCCCTCTGAATGTGAGCTCACAACCTTGGGGGTTTCATGTCCTGATTTTAATCCAGAAATGGGCGCTCCAGCTGGAGTTTGACCTTCCAGAGAATGTATACGAGGTGGTGGGTGGTGCAGGGCGGTGGGCAGTGTGGGGCGGTGGGCAGTG
>CAUYPO010055189.1:0-24688 GCA_963574435.1 Cheirogaleus major | reverse complement strand
CCGCGCCCGGCCTGCTAATTTCTTTATATCACTTATGGCCTCAAAAATCTATATACACTTCCCACCGCACACAGAATCCTAAGTCTAAGCTTTTAGGCTTGGTATCCAAGGCCGTCGGTAACCTGGTCCCCTTTCTCTATTCAAAAGAATCACCTTGCTGGGCTCATTCCTATCATTTTAGCATGTTGGGAGGTCAAGGCAACAGGATAGCTTGAGGCCAGAAGTTTTAGACCAGCCCAGGCAACATAGTAAGACTCTGTATCTTACTATGATACAGAGTATCATAAAAAATTTAAAAATTAGCTGGGTGTGATGGCTCATGCCTGTAGTCCTACCTACTTGAGAGGCTGAGGTGGAAGGATTCCTTGAGCCCAGAAGTTTAAGGTTGCAGTGAGCTATCATGATGCCACTGCACTCTAGCCGGGGCAACAGAGTGAGACTCTGTCTTTAAAAAATAACAAAATATGGCCAGGCGTGGTGGCTCATCCCTGTAATACTAGCACTCTGGGAGGTCAAGACTAGTGGATTGCTCAAGGTCAGGAGTTCGAGACTAGCCTGAGCAAGACCCCATCTCTACTAAAAATAGAAAGAAATTAATTGGTCAACTAAAAATGTATAGAAAAAATTAGCCGGGCATGGCGGCACATGCCTGTAGTCCCAGCTACTCAGGAGGCTGAGGCAGGAGGATTGCTTGAGCCCAGGAGTTGGAGGATGCTGTGAGGTAGGCTGACACCACAGCACTCTAGCCCAGGCAACAAAATGAGACTCTGTCTCAAAAATAAATAAAATAAAATAAAATAAAATGAACTCTTCCTTTTCCTATTCCTACTCCCATTCATTTACACAGACTCAGGGCTATAATCAAGCTTGTTTATCAATTGTCCCTGGAATATGTCATTATCATTCTCTAGTCTATAAAGAAGGAAAAGATAATCAGTTTTCTTCCTGCCACCTACTATATTCTAAGCATTATGTTAACCACGTTCATATTTTTATTTTATTAAATCCCCAAAGCAGATCTATGAGATAAATAATTTCATCTCAGTCTAACAAATGAGCTTTCAGCTAAGGCTCAGAGGGTTGGTCACACAGTTCTGGCTGAGGCCACTTTACACTGAGGTTCTTTTCACTGCGACATCCCCTTCCTTTTTCTAAGATTTTCTTTCTGCTCTTTCCTCAGCCTAGAAAGCCTTCTGTCTCTCTTCATGCTTAACTCATCTCCTAGTTCCTCCATGAGGCACCCTAATCATTTCAGCCTACTCTGATTGCCACTTATCTCATCGATATTACCTATTATCCTTACTATATTGTATAACTGCTTACTGCTTAATATTTACCTGTCTTGTCATAATTCACTAGGACAAAAATTCCTGGAGGGCAAGAGACTTATCTTACATTTCATTTATTCCTCTTAGATGCACAGCATACACCCGCCCACCAGACCCAGCCCACAGTAGGCCAATAACTAAGAATGAATCATAGCCACATATACCAGATTCAGCTCTTCAATACACAAAGTAATATACACACCATATTAGCTATTATAGTTATACTAATGTGTAAAATAAAATGCTTTTATTAAGTCATGCAATTAAAGTTAAAATAACATTATAAATTACTATAAATTTGAATGTTCCTTTTCATGTTCTGCATCTGGCTCTCAGGATACTAAAATGAGGTTAAAATGTAGAGAAAAAGATTGTTATTATAAAATATCATCTAGTAAACTTATCCCTATATTAAATTACATATCCAAAATAGTAAAAAAAGCATTTACTCATAAAACTGTTACTTATAAATTATTTATGTTTATACTAATAATATTTTGCATTTTTAATTTGCATGTTACAAATTAGAAATAATTTTCACATACTAGAATGATAGAATTTATTTAAAGCAACTCTAACATGTTGAGATACAATTTATTTTGCACCGTAATGCTAATAACAGAAAATAAATTAAGTTCTTAAAGGGTAGAATGGAAGGCTGGGTGTGGTAGCTCACGCCAGCACTTTGGGAGGCCAAGGCAGGAGGATCGCTTGAGCTCAGGAGTTAGAGACCAGCTTGAGCAAGAGTGAGACCCCGTCTCTATTAAAACTAGAAAAAATTAGCCGGGCACAGTGGCATGAGCCTGTAGTCCTAGCTACTCGGGAAGCTGAGGCAGGAGAATTGCTTGAGCCCAGGAGTCTGAGATTGCAGTGAGCTATGATGATGCCACTGCACTCTACCCAGGGTGACAGACCGAAGCTCTGTTTCACAAAAAAACAAACAAAAAAACCACAATAGAATGAAAATTAATTTCTCTTTGTAGTAGATAAAGGGAGATTTATATTCAATGATATAAATAAAAATTACATTTATATTCTAATAGTGATTTCAGTATTTTTACATAATAAACACAGAAATGATTAACATTTGATAAAGTTTAGACAATAAATCATGATGGTTTGAAATAAAAACATTTTTTAAAAAATTCGTGAAAATCAGAAAGTTCTGATTATGAAATGGAAACTAAAAATAGAAGGACTTTACAAATAAAGAATTATCAAGTGGCTTAATGTCTTTTGTTATATGAATCAATTATATTTATGTTTAAAAATAGTGAAAGGGCTTATTAATGTTTTTTAGGTATGGATTAATATTATTATAACTTCTGATATATTTTTTCTATATCAGGCTGATCTTTGCTCTTTGTATTTTTATATTAAATACTATTACAAAATGCTTTGCTTCCAGCATTTCTTTTTTTATACCAAGCTAAACTTTATAATTCTAATAGTTCTCAATGATATTAATGATCATTTTTATCACACATGTCCATAATAACATTTTATGTCATTTCAGAACCTCAATTTAAGAGAAGAAGGGGAAAAAAGCAAACTTACTTTCACATTCCAAGTCACCACATTTTTTAAGGTCTGCCAGCAGTTTTGTACCCTCCAGACACTTTGTCAGGGAAATAACCAAAAGAAGGATTCTGTGAACTCCAAGCTCCGCCATGCTAAAACAAGCGACCAGGAATCCCAAATGAAGTTTAAACCAATTTTCCAGGTTGTAGATATGCCAGCCAAAACAGGAGATATTCTACTCTCTTCACTAAATATAAGAGAAAAAGTTTTGAAGGTTTTTAAATCCCTTGATAACTACATTTTTCCATTGGCATACAGGGTTAATTTGAGGGACAAACACTCTCTGTTCTCGATCTGCAATGTCAGGAATCCAGATAATACATAAGAGTTTAATAATTAACAAGGATTTTTAGTTGGACTAATGTCCCATGAAGATAGCCCATGTAAAACTGTCTCACTTAAAGGCAGCTCGCATTTCACAGGATAGACCTGAAACGGGCCCCCACAAAAAGGTAGTTAATTTCTGTTAAAGTCTTCAGGTAGATTGATCAACAAGTACAAACCAAGTATTTGCTGCATACAAATACCAGCTTCAATGGAGAAAGTATATAGTTATATGTAGGAACAGTAATAATTTGTATTAAAAGTATGGTTTTGAAATAACATGAAAACTATTTGAAAAAATATTCCACTTTCATATTTAAAAACTCTTTATTGTTACTATAAAGTTAAAACTTACTGTATTTAGTTAGGAATAATCATTAAAATGTAATGAGCACTTATTATGTTCCAGGTATTCAGTAATTAAATATATGATCTGATTTAATCCTCACACCAACTCTCCATAGTAGGTAATATTATTCTTTGCTTCTCAGGCTGATCTCGAACTCCTGGCTTCAAGCCCTCCTTCCTCCTTGGCCTCCCAAAGTGCTAGTATAACAGGTATGGGCCACTGCACGTGGCTTGATTTTTTAAAAAGTAAGCCAGACAATATAGAAAACTTCAAAAAAGAAAGTGAATACCACCTGAAATTATGTTATATACTCTCACCATATGGGGGAGCATTTTTATTTTTTCAGACCTCTCTCTCTCTCTTTCTCTCTCTCTCACACACTCTTTGCATGTGAAGAAACTGAGGCACATAGAGGTGGTTTAAATCACTTACCCAATGTCACATGGTGAGAGGAGAAAAAATCTAAACCTAGGCACTGACACCCCACACTTGTAGCCACTGTGATTTACTATCAAAAATCAAGTCATCTGCCAAGCAAAGACACCTACCCTGTCTGTAACAATACTACTCCAGAAACAGCCGATAGAGTATTACTCCATGTATTAAAAATTGTATGTGTATTCCTTTAAATGGAGAGAGAATGTGTGTATGTGTATGTGTGTGTGTGTGAGAGAGAGAGAGAGAGAGAGAGATAGAGGGAGAGAGATGTCTGAAAAAATAAAAATGCTCTCCCATATTGTGGGAGTATATAATGTAATTTCAGGTGATATTCACTTTCTTCTTTGTAGTTTTCTATATTGCCTGGCTTACTTTTTTAAAAAATCAGGCCGGGTGCAGTGGCCCATACCTGTTATCCTAGCGCTTTGAGAGGCCAAGGAGGAAAAAGGGCTTGAAGCCAAGAGTTTGAGACCAGCCTGAGTAACATAACAAGATCCTGTCACTACAAAAAACAAATAGAAAAATCAGCCTGGTGTGGTGGTGCACGCCTGTAGTCCCAGCTATTTGGAAGACTGAGGCAGGAGAATGGCTTGAGCCCAGGAGTTTGAGGTTGCCGTGAGCTATGATGACACCACTGCAGTCTAGCCAGGGTGACAGAGCAAGACTCTGTCTCAAAAAATATAAAATAAAAATAAAAAATAAAATAAAATAATAAATAGTTAATACAAATCAAGTCATTTGAACATTGCCA
Organism: Cheirogaleus major; assembly: GCA_963574435.1. Classification (NCBI taxonomy): domain Eukaryota; kingdom Metazoa; phylum Chordata; class Mammalia; order Primates; family Cheirogaleidae; genus Cheirogaleus; species Cheirogaleus major. The sequence goes on along the minus strand of CAUYPO010055189.1, from coordinate 19,917 downwards.
TTGCTCAAAAAGGATGAAAGCCCCATATTGGGAATTTTTTTGTAAAACACTAGATATCAGTAGATTTTCGGAAACTACAGTTGTCCTATGGCAATCTTGGGAAAATATTTTTCTAAGCCCTTCTTTGCTGTGCCTTTTCACTGTATTTGGGCGTGCCAGGGTGTATACAGTGTATAGGTTCAGAACCCAGCATTTGTATGACACCACACTCCCCTCTAGTGCCTGACACAAATAAGACAACTACTCAGCACCTGAGCAAGCTAAAGTGAAGGACTTTTGTTTTGCTTTCAAGGTCCTAAAGGACGTTTATTTGCTTGTTTTGCAAAAACTATAACAGTAGGAAGCCTGCTCTCTCAGAGCTAAGATTTTTAGGAAAGAATCTGATAGAGCATGTACTTGAGAATCATTTGGCTTGCAACAGAGCACTGCATAGTTGTATGTATACACACACAAAAAGGTGTAGCTTAGTTTCTGGAATACCTTTACAAATCTGTAAGCTACGTTTTCAAAGACATTTAAAGAAGGATCAGCTCTTCAGCTTCAAAATTTGGCACAGGGTTATTTTTATAATTTATATCACCATATCCAGTATTAAATCAAGAACATTTAGGAATTAATGTAGTTTAACAATCCATGTGTCGTATTCAATATTAATTACATTATGGATAAATTCCAAGGTGATTGATTTAATCATTTTTAAGTTAAGTTCAACAAGATCCTAGCAAAATTTAAATTTGTCTATTGATTGACCTGAAGGTGATTTGAATCAAGAAAAATGCTTGCCTAAGATGCCAGCCTAGAGAGATTTGCTCCCACTAGAAATGCTCCCACACTCTTGCTACTTAATGCACTCAGATGATCTCATTTTATGTTCAGATCATTATTTAAATATGATTTAGCAATATATCTAAAAATGTGGTAGCACAGTGTTGATTAACTGTCCCTAACAGAGCCAGGTGAAGAGATGGTACATATGAAAGGGACACGAGCATTTAGTGAAAAGAAATCGAAGTATGACTTTTCACTATAAAAAACAGTCATATTAACTAAGGCAGATATTATCTAATTGCAGATACATTTTTCAGGTTAAATATATCAATAGTCATCAAATATAATGCTAATACTGAAGAAGGTGTCATGGTAACATAGATCAGCCAGGAATACTAATTTGGAAGGCCTACAGCATTCTTTATAAACCCATATAGGAGGTAAGGGTACCTTCTGCATAAAGCTGAAGGATGAATCATCAAAACCATACATGTTCAGTATCTTAGACATAAAATCACAGAGCAACCCTTTCCATGAGAATATAAAGGCAGAATCATGAATGCTGCATGTCTGCTTGATGATGTTATTTCTGATACCATATAATATTCTCTTTTAGCACCTCAGATTTTCTAAAATGGGAACATATTTCCTTCGACCATCTGACTGTTACTCTGGCAATTTATAGGACAGAGAAATTTGCTGGAAGGTGACTCACACCTGTAATCCCAGCACTTTGGGAGGCTGAGGCAGGAGAACCACTTGAGGCCATGAGTTCAAGACCAGCCTGGGCAATACAGAGAGACCCCCATTTCTACCAAAAAAAAAAAAAAAATTAGCAGGGCATGGTGGTGCATACCTATAATCCCAGTTACTCGGGAGGTTAAGGTGGGAGGATGACTTGAGGCTAGAAGTTCAAGGTTGCAGTGTGCTGCCATCACACCACTGCACTCCGGCCTGGGTGACAGAGTGAGACCCTGTCTCAAATGAATGAATGAATGAATGAATGAATGAATGAATAAATAAATAAATAAATAAATAAATAAGAGAAATTTATTTCAAAGTCACTTGGGATAAGCATATCTGATTAAGCTAGGGTAGAGCCTTTGGAAACAGTTCCCGTGGTAGACTGGCGTAAAGTAAGAGAAGGCCCAGGAGAGATTTAGATTCAGACTTGTGTGGAAGACGTGGAGACGGCCCCCGACATCCTCTCTCCAAGGAAGGACTTTCCGCCCAGCTACAGGGAGTGCAGCAGTTAGCAGACAGCCTCTGCTGACAGATATGTCAGAGTCTGTCTCAGCTGCAGAGATCCACCTTACCCAAGACCACCCCAACCTGGGTGATCTAGTGAGTCTAGTGAGTAAACAAGGAACAAAGGCAGGATCATTTCAGCCTTATGTGGAACAACTACATTTCTCATGCAGAGCTTCCCTTTGGGTTGACTGAGGCTTTGTAGGGAATTGCATTGTAGTTTGACTTCCCCCTCTGCCCAATCCTGCTATCTCCACCTTCCTTTCACAGGTGTTGATCGCTTAATTCCCAAACTCCATCTCATCATCTGCTTCTAGAGGACCCAACCTCAGAATCTGGTGATCCATAGTCACGAAAAGAGGAGACAGTGGAACATGCACATTTTGATCCCCCATTTGTGCTAATCATGCCATGGCTACTCTTATGTTTGTTGTTTGTGTGTTGCTGAAGGCCATGTTGTAATTCTACCCACTTCTTCTCTATCTGAATCAATGCGTTCTGCCGGGAAACAGATGGACATTCAATTTTGAGGGGATGGCACTTCTTAATGATTGAGGAGAATGTAATGAAAATACTATTTACAAAAGTGTGGGCAGGGTTAAGGGAAATCAACAAGGGTTGTAACATCCCCAGGCATGAAGGAATGGTGACCGCTGCCTGGAGAGAACTATAGGAGAGGGCTGCCCAACAGGAACATGAGGCCTTCAGTAAAGGAACTCAGTCAAGAGTACCTCATTCTGCTTCCACCTTCTGATCTGATGGTGCCTACCACTGACCAAACCCAGCAAAAGGCTGGCAAATAAAGGATCACTTTGAAGATGCTTGCAAGATCTATGTTTCTTGGACACAGAGTAGAAAGGCAAAGAGTGAAGAGTGGATTAGAAGCAAAAAAAGAATACCCCACACAATGTCATTATTCCTTCACTGGGTGTTTTAGTTAATAGTATGCAACATTCTCTATATCCAAGATGGTATGTGTGTAATATTTGCTAATCAGGGAAACGGGATTGATTAGTTTCATCAGTAGCTAGGAAACAAAATTAATGTTTGTTGAGCACCAACTTTGAACTAGTGAGCTTAATATTTCACATACAAATCTCACCTTCCAGGATAGGTTTTATTTTTTGAATGCCCATGATGTGTCAGGCACTCTACTAGGGACTGGAGATACAAGAGTAAACAGGACAAAGTCCTTGCTTTCATGGACCTTGCATGCTAAGGAAGAGACAGACAAGAACAAGTAAACAAATGAACAAGATAACTTCAAGTGGTAATAAGTTATTACGTAGAAAATTGTCTGCTTAGGTAAGGTTGCCAGAGAAGGCATCTCTGAAGGGTGACATTTGACTTAAGATGAGGGGATAGGGACTCAGAATATTCTATACAGAGGGAAGAATTAATGAGGAGGCCATCCTTTGTTGTCTGAAGCTTCATTACCCCAGATTTAAAGGAAATATGGAGGAGGCATACAGGTACATTCCAGTATGTTGGAAATACGGCCTTATGGTGGAAACTAACTCGGCCTGTATATTCAAGACATATAAAGGCAAGTGAAGAGTAATAGAAGATGAAGTAGGAGAAACAGACAAGAACTCAATCTTACAGGGACTTTTGGCTGTGGAAGTGTAGAGTGGGAGTTTTATTCTAAGTGCAGTGGGCAGCCATAGGAAGTTTAAAGAAGGGAATGATATGATTTGTGTTTTTATCATATAATTTCACTTTTACACTTTGCTAACTCCTACTTATTCTTCAGGTCTCTTAGGGTTAAATCACTTAATATTATCCTGTGCTTGCTTCGGCAACACACATACTAAAATTGGAACAATACAGAGAAGATTAGCATGGCCCCTGTGCAAGGATGACATGCAAATTCATGAAGCGTTCCATATTTTAAAATGTAATTCTTTAAAAATATTATAAAATTTAAAAAATGAATAAATAAATATTATCCATCAATAACTTCTCTTTTTGGACACAGTGTCTCACTCTATTGCCGGGGTTAGAGGGCAGTGGTGTCACCAGAGCTCACAGCAACCTCAAACTCTTGGGCTCGAGAGATCCTCTTACCTCAGCCTCCCAAGTAGCTGGGACTACAGGTGTGCACCACCATGTTTGGCCAATTTTTCTTCTTCTTTTTGTATTTTTTTCATCCGCCCATCCTAATTTTTCTATTTTTTGGTAGAGATGAGGTCTCATTTGTTGCTCAGGCTCATCTCAAACTCCTGGCCTCAAGCAATCCTCCTGACTTGGCCTCCCAACATGCTAGGATTACAGGTATGAGCCACCACACCTGGCCTCACTCAATACATTTTTACTGAATGAATGAAAGAATACATGAATGAATAAGTAAATGAACTAATTTCTTTCTAAGAGCAACTTATACCTCGTGACTAAATGAAATTCTGTATTCAGCTCAACTGATCTCTCTCATTTCAAAAAAAGAAATTCATAAACTTAATCATTTCTAGCTAAAGAAAAAAAAAGAAAAAGAAAAGGAAATTCAATTATTTCTTTTGAGTAAAGTTTTTCTTCTGTAAAAAAAGAATCAAATCCAGCTTTTTCCATATTTATTTTTGTCAACAGATTAATGTTAGTAGTAGGCTGGGCATGGTGTCTCATGCCTGTAATCCTAGCACTCTGTGAGGCCGAGGCTGGAGATCACTTGAAGTCAGGAGTTTGAGACCAGCCTCAGCAAGAGTGAGACCCCCGTCTCTACGAAAGAAAGAAAGAAAGAAAGAAAGAAAGAAAGAAAGAAAGAAAGAAAGAAAGAAAGAAAGAAAGAAAGAAAGAAAAGAAAGAAAGAAAAAGAAAGAAAGAAAGAAAGAAAGAAAGAAAGAAAGAAAGAAAGAAAGAAAGAAAGAAAGAAAGAAAGAAAGAAAGAAATTAGCCGGGTGTGGTGGTGCATGCCTGCAGTCCCAGCTACTCGGGAGGCTGAGGCAGGAGGATCGCTTGAGCCCAGGAGTTTGAGGTTGCTGTGAGCTAGGCTGATGACACGGCACTCTAGCCCAGGCAACAGAGAGTCTCAAAATGAATAAATAAATAATCTTTGCAAGATAAAACTCCAAGAAAGGTTCCCTTTGAGCCTTTCCATCAGTCCGAAGTTGTGAATGCTTAAACAAATAGACATATCTTGGTGGCTTTTTGTCATTAGTCAGGAGTCAGATCAATGACACAAATCTGACATGGAGCATACAAAAGGAAATGCAAAATAAAAATCAACTGTTAGACTCATCAGATGTAATTGAAATTCATTTGGAAATAAAATAACTGCTTTTAAAGATGTTGTTCCTCACAAAAATAACTTCTATGACTCATTCTGGTCTCAATACATCACTAGGCAACTTTGTCTGCTTTTACAGAACTGTCCTCCAACTAGGCTCCTAATGAAGGTGTGGCAGAAAGGGGCAATGGAGAAGGAGGATAGAAGCAGCAGGAAGGTGAGCAAGGGAGGAACAACAGAAGCCCCAGTCTCGGCAGCCCGAATGAGGTGGGCTGGTGCAGTGGGCCTGGAGATGCGAAGGACCCAACAGGTGGTGCCCTCATTCAGGCACACATATTTATTCTTCTCTTAAGTCAGTATCTACAGGATAACACTCAATGACCCTGTAACCAGGCCCATGAAAAAATTTCAATGACACCTATAAGTTTTTTATGATCCTTTCCCTTAACTACTTGACCTTTTGAGTTATTTCTCAGAAATAGTGGATTTTCTGCAAGACAAAGGGGCTGAGATTCTGAAGTGCCCTGGGCAGAGTTCCTGATGCCACGATTCACTTGCCCCCACAACCTGCCCCTAATGCACATAGTCCCTTGTTGGTTGTACCACGAACCTGCCCCAAGGCACGTGGCCCCTCCTGTAAAAGCCCATGATTTCCGTTAGTCACAAAGACAGATTTGAGGCAACTTCCCTCATTCTCTTGACAAGACAAGAAGTCTGTCATAATCCTTGTTGGAATAATTGGATCTTTGTGCAATGAGCAACTAGATCTAGGCCAAAACCCCCTTGTGGTTTCAACAACCCAACACACACAAGCCAACTATTTCATTTTGATAACCTTAAGAATAAGCATATGATACCATTTTTAAAAAATGATGTCAATAGTCTTTATCATCTCTTTCTTACACTGCAATAATGCAATGCTTCTTAGTTTTAATTTTTTTCTCAAGCATATGATATCATTTTAATTCATCAAACTGTTAATGATTAACAACATACTACTGTTGTTGAAGACAACAAATCGCTTGAGACGGTGCTTTCCAAAGGCTCCGACCACCAACAAGAATTACTCCATTAAATCCACTACAATTATACTACTAAATACACCCATCCTTTTTTTTTTTTTCCTTTTATTTCATCATATAATGGGGGTACAAATGTTGTTAGGGTTACATACATTGCCCCAACCACCCCTTCCCCCCCCACATGCCAGAGCTTCAAGCGAGTCCAATCCCCAGGTGGCATGCACGGCTCACATTATGTAACTCTACACTTCCTCCCCCCTCCCGCTACACCCATCCTTTTAGCCTCAGGAGTAACCAAGACTTGACTTCACACTAGCTTCATGAAAGGCAATTGCACAACAAATGCCTCAAGCATTTTTTTATTACTATTACCTTAGAAATTTATTTTACATTTCCTCAAGGCTCAAGATATTTTCAAACACTGCTTGGATGTGTAGCCCCTCCAAATCTCATGTTGAGATTCGTTCTCCAGTGTTGTAGGTGGGGCATAGTGGGAGGTGTTTGGGTCACGGGAACAGATCCCTCATAAATGGCTTGGTGCCTTCCCCTGCAGGAAAGAGTTCTGGCTCTGTTACTTCTCACGAGATCTGATTGTTAAAAAGATCCTGGCTCCTCCTCCTTCTCTATTGCTCCTTCTCTCGCCATGTAACACACCTGCTCCCCCTTCACTTTCCACCTTGATTGGAAGCTCCCCAAAGTCCTCACCAGAAGCAGATGCTGGTGCCATGCTTCTAGTACAGCCTGTAGAACCATGAGTGAAATAAACCACTTTTACCCAGTCTCAGGTATTCCTTTATAGCAGCACAAACCAGAGTAACACAAACACTATTTACCATTTATGATGTGTGGTATTATGATTTTATATAAATACAAATGACTATAATTTTTTACACACACATATATATATATATTGGTTTTCATCCATGGTTCCTGGCTCATAACTTCCATATCCCTTGTTACCGTCTGTTGTTACAATGTTGAGGTGTTTTAGGCCTCAGGAAACAAGAACCTCTCTAACCTTCTCCTGTCCTCCTTTCACCTGCCCAAGGCAAAACTCTAATCTGATTGTGGGTCAAACGACCCTCCTTCCAGAGAGGGTCCTGCCCCATACACTGAAGGAAGGAATGCTATACAGAGAGGGAAAAAAAAAAGTCTGAATAGGCAGGCTTTGCTGGCTTTAGATTATACTCTTTTTGTCCAAACACATTTCTATACAGTTGTCAATCATGCCTATCCATTAAAGTCTCCATAAAAGGCCCAAAAGGCAGTGTTTGGAGAGCTTCCAGATAGCTGAACATGGGGAGGTTGTTGGAGGGTGGTGTGCCTGGAGAGGGCATGGAAGCTCCATAGCCCTTTTCCTATACCTTGCCCTAAGCATCTCTTCATCTGAATTCCTTTATAATAAACCAATAAAGTTTATTGGTTCTGTGAGCCAGTCCAGCAAATTACTTGAACCCAAAGAGGGGGTTGTGGGAACCCCAACTTGAATCCAGTCAGTCAGAAGTTCTGGACTTGTCTGAAATTGGGGGCAGTCTTGGGGACTGAACCCTCAACCTTTGGGATCTGACACTGTCTCCAGGTAGATAGTGTTGGAATTGAATTAGAGGATACCCAGGTGGTGTCCGTTGCAGAATTGATTGCTTGCTCACTGGTTTGGAGAAATCCCCACATATCTAGGAGACACAGAAGAAGTGTGATGATTGTCATAGTATGAGAACAGAGGAAAACACAGTTTGAGTTTTTCCAAACAGGTGTGTATGAGTCTACATTTTTCACTACAACAAGATTTCAAAGAACAACTTTATTAAGTGTATGTTTCCTCCATCAAATAATATTTTACTTTATATCAAGTCATCAAGATCCAGGGCAATTTTTACTGACTTATAAAATGACCATGGAGCAAGATTGCTAGTTGATATCTGTGAAATGATGTCATCCTGGCCAGCCAATCTGAGAAGTCATGTCATATGTCACAACTTGTGATTTCTTCCTGGGTCCAGTGGGGTTATGTTTGCTTATTTCTTTATCGCCTACAACGTGATGAAAGAAATATTGGGAATTCATCTTCATAAGCCACACGATTTCAGGAGCTTCTGGAATTATCTAGAGGTTGTGATTATTGTGGTTGGTTTAAGAATGAAAAATTCTCTTTTTATGTATTGTATAAGGTTTAAAAGCATGTTAATTATGTCCTTGTTCACTTCAACATAGATATTCACTTCAATATGTCTGAAAGATTCCAAAGGGTCTTCACTGTTATGTCAACTTTACTATTCATAATAATTTTTTTATTCTACACAGGTTTTCCCTCTGGACTAAGCAGTCTTCTGTAACTGGAGGAACATCTAATATTAACACTTAGTTAACCTCATTAACAGCGAGAATAATTGAGTAATTAATATTTGGATTTGGAACATATTATGAGATTCTGGGAAATAATTGTCATTACTTTTCTAGTAACATTTTTCTTAAACTTATATTAAAATAAATTTTTATTTCTTTACACCTATGTGAACTAATGGCCAGCAGAACCAGCTTGAAGGTACTCTTGGGAGCAGGGGAAATTGACTGAGATTTAAAATTTCCTGGAAATAACTACAGAAGTCAAAATTCATATTACAACTAATAGGTATTATGCCTAAGTTTGACTCTATTATAGCTTCTAGTATTTTTTCAAGATCTCATATTATGCCATCTTAAATATCTCATTCCCACAGGCCATATGTAATGCAGAAATTTTGTATCTTTCAGCATTAAAAGCCCTTCTGATTAGGCTTCATACATCGTTAAGCATGTTCATTAGTAGAAACAACATTCCTGAAGACAATGATATTGTCACTAGTATATAGCTAAGAGGGATATTATTCTGTGACTTGGCCCAGCAAGACAGAGTACAGAGGTACCTCTCTGAAGTCTTGAGGGAGTAATTAATTACCCTACAGATGTCTTCTGTTTGATTATCATTCTTCATGGCCTTTATTCCTCCTATTCCCTTCCTACTTCCCTTTTCAAAAAAGTATAACCTTGGCTTTCCCTCACAAAGCATGTGAAGGTAGCCTTGACGTGAATCCAGGATACTGGACCAAATGTTGTTTCTCACTACAGCTGGGGGTGATAAAAATATAGAAATGGGTTTTATTTGTGGGGGAAAGGAATTTTTAAAGACTAGCTTAACCTACTTGTTACAAGTATAAATACTATATAGACTTTAAATGCTTTAGTAATAGTGTTAGCTTTGATCTTTAATTAAAATTCCTATTGGTTACAGAATAAATATGTGAAACATGAAAACAATAAAAAACCAAAAAGAGCAGAGGAGATTCGCTTTTATTTTTCAAAATTTCAAAATGTCCAGAAATACTCTGATTTAACAATGTGAATACCCGGAAGAGTCTGGGAGCACAGTCTGAGGTAATCAAAATTTAGTTGAAGAAGCACTTTCTATATGGGAAAACGCTAAGACCCTGAAATTATGAATAAAAACAAGAGAAGGCCCAACTTGCCTATTTTTGGGGGGTTTGTGACTTGCTTAAGTATTCAGTTTCAGGTAGAGAACTAAATTACCATTTCACAGAGTCATAAATTGATCATGCCTCTTTGATATGAATTTATGAATCATCACACCAGCCTCCAAGGACACATGAGCTATTTCCAAATTTTTGCATTAGAAATATTTCAAGAACTGTGTACCTGCTGGATGAGGGAACTATGTACTTTGCAAATTATAGCAAGTATGAGTAATTGGAAATAAACTTACTTATGTGGTTTCCAAGTTAAACAACTTCTGAAAAGTCTTTATTAAATAGAAACATATTAGTTGAGGTAAGCTAAAATATTCTGTGGTAACAAATAAACCACAATATCTCTGTGACTTAAAACAACAATGCTTTATTTCTCACCCATAAAGTCAGTCATGCAACTTTCCTTGCTTTCTTTCTTTCCTTGGGACTCGGGGATCCAGACTTAGTGACTCTGCTGTCTTGAACATGTGGCCTCTGAGATTATCACAGCAGTAAAAGAGGATGTGTAGACAATCATGCATGGACTTTTATGGTCAGGCCTAGAAGCACATTTCCTCTGCCCACTCTCGCTGGACAGAACCCAACAACATGGCTACAACCTACCTGCAAGAAAGGCTAAAAAATGTGTGCCCAGGAAGAAGAAATATTTCTACCACAAAATCTTTACAGTATGGTTTTGTGCAAATATCTATTGTTAGTTCTGAAGTAGAGCTGCAGAAGGACAAATAACATTTATCTTTGCCTCTGTAATTTCAGCAATAGTTGTGACTTACTAAAGTGTGATTTTGTCCAAATTGCTAAGGACTGAGCAACTATGAGTCTAAGGTCATGATCCTTGACACTGTGTACATTCTATATAGCCTGTTAAGTACTGAATCATATGCTTTCATTCTCAGTGGAGTAGAGGTAAGACTGATATTATCTTATAAAAGATAAGGAGTTCAAGAGGTCAAATGACTAAATAGAAAGTCACCTCCCAGCCCTACCCTGAAAGTAAGCCAAAGGAGGGCTTGGGGACAGCCCAAGAGTCTTCTCAAAAAGTAATTCTGAATTTTCTCCAACACACAGAATGATGAAGTGATAAAGTTCTAAATCAGCATTGTCCAATAGAAATAGAGAGTGAGCCACATTTCTAGCCATGTGGCTAGAAAAGGAATTTTCTAGTAGCCACATTTTTTTTTTTTTTTGAGAGAGAGTCTCACTTTGTTGCCCAGGCTAGAGTGCCATGGCATCAGCCTAGCTCACAGCAACCTCAAACTCCTGGGCTCAAGCGATCCTTCTGCCTCAGCCTCCCGAGTAGCTGGGACTATAGGCATGAGCCACCATGCCCAGCTAATTTTTTCTATATATTTTTAGCTGGCCAATTAATTTATTTCTATTTTTAGTAAAGACAGGGTCTCGCTCTTGCTCAGGCTGGTTTCAAACTCCTGACCTTGAGCGATCCTCCTGCCTCGATCCTTCTGCCTTGGCCTCCCAGAGTGCTAGGATTACAGGTGTGAGCCACCACACCCAGCCCAAGTAGCCACATTTTAAAAAGTAAAAAGAAACAGGCGAAATCAAATTCAACAGTATATTTTAAGTCAATATACCCAAAATATTATTTAGTTATGTAATTGTATTCATTTCCTATTTGCCACCATAACAAATTACTGCTAACAGTTGGCTTAAAATAAAATTTTCATTCATTGATTTGTTCAGTCATTTTTATATAGGTCAGAAGTCCAACATGGGCATCACTGGGCAAAAACCAAGACATCAGCAGGGATGTTTTCTATTCTGTAGGCTCTAGGAGGGAATCAATTTCCTTGTCTTTTCCAGCCTTTTAGAGGCCCCTTTCCTCTATGTTCAAAGCCAGTAATACTTCTTCTTCTTCTTTTTTTTTTTTTTTTTTTTTTGAGAAAAGGACTTGCTCTGTTGCCCACGCTGGAGTGCAGTGAATGCAGTGAACGGATGATAGCTCCCTGTAGCCTTGAACTCCAGGGCTCAAGGGATTCTCTGGAGTAGCTGGGACTCCAGGTGGGTGCCACCAGGCCAGCTAATTTTTTAATTTTTTGTAGAGACTGGGGTCTCACTATGTTGACCAGGTTGGTCTCAAACTCATGGCCTCAAGTGATCCTCCAGCCTCAGCCTTGCAAAGCACTGGGATTACAGGTGTGAGCCACTGTGCCGGCAAAGCCAGTGATGTTGCATCTCTGAGTCTTTTTTCTGTTTTCACGTCTCCTTTTCTACTTTAATGACCCTTGTGATTACATTGGACCTACCCCAATAATCCAGCATATTCTCCCTATTTTAAAGTTAACTGATTAGCAATCTGAGAAAAGAAAAATAGCTTAGAGCAGTCTGAGCTATGTGAGGTATGCAAAATTTAGCAGACCCAGAGAGACAGGAGTATGGGACTTCAGTCGCACACTCCCGCATTCATGCCCACCAGCAATCATTTAAAGCCTGACAAACTGCCTCACTCAGTATCTTTATGTTCTTGAAATTTATGATACAAAAAACAAATTAGCCAAGCAATTGCTTATGTTATTTTATTTACTTATTTTTTGAGCACAGCCTAAGGGGGTTGACATTTTTTTCAAGCTTTTTTTTTAAGAAACAGGGGTCTCACTATGTTACCCATGCTGACTGAGAACTCCTGAGCTCAGGGGATTCTCCCACCTCCCCTCTTGGGTATCTGGGATTACAAGCATACCTGTGTTAATGTAAATTCTTGGTAAACAACTCAGGAATTGCCTCCTCCTTTCCTTTAAAAATCCACTTGTAACTGCTACTAATTGGAATGTATATTCAGGGCAACTTGAATCTATGCTCCTGGGTTGCAATACTCAAGTTTAGCCCAAATAAACTCTCTACTTATATTAATTTTGCCTCAGGTTCTTCCTTTTAGTTCTACAAAACTTTATTCTATCTGTATCTTCATTCCCCTTTGCCATGTAACAGTTATATTTACAAGTTCTCAGAATTTGGACATGGAGATCTTTGGTGGGCCAGTATTCTGCCTACCATGATGATCTTTTTTTTTTTTTTTCTTTTTTTTGAGACAGAGTCTCACTCTGTTGCCCGGGCTAGAGTGCCGTGGCGTCAGCCTAGCTCACAGCAACCTCAAACTCCTGGGCTCAAGTGATTCTTCTGCCTCAGCCTCCCAATTAGCTGAGACTACAGGCATGTACTACAACACCCAGTTAATTTTTTTCTATTTTTAGTAGAGACAATGTCTCGCTGTTGCTGAGGCTGGTCTTGAACTCCTGACCTCAAGCAATCCTCCTGCCTCGGCCTCCCAGAGTGTTAAGATTATAGGTGTGAGCCACGGAGCCCAGCTGATTTCTTGATCATTTGCAGACTGAGGTGTCTATAAATAATGGTCCTAGAGACATTCTGCACATCTCTTGGTGAACAGTATTTTTCCAATAGATATACACTTAGGAATAAAATTGCATGGATGTAAAATATGCATATATATATTTTAGCAGATATTGCTAGTTTTCTAAAGTTGTTACACCAATTTACATTCTTGCCAGCAGTATATAAACATTCCCTTTACTCCACAACTTTTTTTTTTTCTTTTCTCTTTTTATGTACTGGGAAACAGGTGTTTCCTTTACTCCACAACTTAACCAACACTTGGTATTGTCGTTCTCTTTAGTTTTAACAAGTACAGTGAGTGTCTATTTCTGGACTTTTCTGTTTCATTGGTCTATTTGACTATACTTGCACCAATATTACACTGTCTTAGTTACTATACCTTATAAAGAGTCTTGTTATCTGGTAGATCTAGTCTTCACTTTGTTCTTCTGCAAAGTTATTTTAGTTCTTTACCTTTTCTATTTCTATATACATTTTAGAAACAGCTTGTCAGTTTTCCCATGCCCCACCTCCTTCTTCCTACATACATTGTTGGAATCTATACTGGAATTGTATTGAATCTGTAGATCAACTTAAAGGATAGTAAGATCTTTTTTTTTTTTTTTTTTTTTTTTAAGAGACAGGGTCTCACTCCATCAGCCAGACTGGATGAAGCATCAAACTCCTGGGCTCAGGTGATCCTCCCACCTCAGCCTCCAGAGTTGCTGGGATTACAGGTATGAGCCACTGCGCCAGCTCAGATATTAACATCTTTATAATAGTAAATCTTCTAATAATTGAGCCTTGTACATTCTTCCACTTATTTCTTTTAAAATTTCTCTTAATAATCTTTTATAGCCAGGAGTGGTGGCTTGCACCTGTAATTCCAGCTACTCAGGAGGCTGAGGCAGGAAGATCACTTGAGCCCAGGAATTCAAGGCTGCAGTAAGCTATAATGGTGCCACTGCACTCCAGCCTGAGACAGCGTGAGACTCTATCTCAAAATAATAATATAATCTTTTATAGTTTTCTGTGTATAGACAGTTTTCATTTTTCCTTTCCAATCTTCCTACCATGTTTTTCTTTTTCTTGCCTTATGGAACTAGGATTGTTCATCAAGTAAAATGTTCAATAAAGGCAGAGATAGTGGATAGCTATTTTGTTCCTGGTTTCAAGGGGAAGTGTTCAATATTACATCGTTTCCTTTCCATACATTGCTGGATTTGATCTAATATTTTGTTAAAGATTTTTAAATTTGTGTGTGAGATTGCCCTGTGATTCTCCCTTTCTTGTACCCTTGTGACCTATTGCTGTCAAGGCTATGTAGGCCTTATTATTAAGTGAGCCCAGAAGTGTTTCTTCTTCCTCTGTCTCTGTAAGAGTTTATGTAAAATTCACAGAATTCACTGATGAAATCTTCTGGCCTGGATTTTTTCCCTTTGCTCCTTGCTTTCCCTAAGGGAAAGGTCTGAATTACCTTCAAAATAGTCAGTGATGAGGCTTCTCAACAGAAACAATGGAATGCGGCAGATAGACAATAAAACAATACTTCAAAAGTGCAGGAAAAAAATATCCACATAGAATGACACTGAGCAAATATATCTTTCAAAAGTGAAGAAGAAATAAAGAAATTGTAAGACAAAAACTGAGAGATCACCAGAAGACTCATATCAAAGGAAAGACTAAAAGATGTTCTTCAGGTTAAGAAAATGTGCTATATGTAATTATGGAATAATATTCAGCCATAAAAAAAGGATAAAATCTTGTCATTTGCAACAACATGGATGAGCCTAGGGGATATTATGTTAAGTGAAATAAGCCAGGCACAGAAAGACAAATACCACTTGACCTTACTCATATGTGGAATCTAAACAAAATGATCTCATTGAAGTTGAGAATAGAATATGGGTACAAGAGTCTGGGGAGAATAGGGGGTAGGGGAGATAAAAGGTCAGCCAATGAGTACAATGTTAAATTAGGAGGAATAAGTTCTGGTGCCCTATTGTACAGTAGGACGATGATAGCTAACAACAATGCATTGTGTGTTTCAAATAGCAGGAAGAGAGGATTTTAAATGTTCTCACATTAAATGATATACGTTTAATGCAATGGATATGCTAATTACTGATTTGATTATACAATGTATACATGTATCAAAATATCACATTGCATGCCATAAATATGTACAATTATTATGTGCCAAAAAAAAAAAAAGATATTCTTCAGGCAGAAGGAAAATCTTCTCAGAAGTTTGGAAATGTAGAAAGGTATGAAAAGCAATGTTAAGTGTAAATGAATACTGAATGTACAAACCAATAATAATGTGAGCTGGATGTGGTGGTGCACACCTATAATCCCAGCTACTTGGGAAGCTGAGACAGGAGGATCACTTGAGCCCAGGAATTTGAGATTATAGTGAGCTATGATTAGGCCACTGCACTCTAGCCTGGGTGACAGAGCAAGACCCTGTGTCTAAAAAAAGAAACACATTTTAAAATTCCAAAAGATTAATTCATAAGGAAGATGAAGCAATTTTAAATTTATATGCAGCTACTATAACAGCCTCAAAATATATAAAATATAAATTGAAAGGGGAAAGATAAATCCACAAATCATAGTCAGAAGTTTTAACATACCCTTTGGTAACTGATAAAACAAGCCCACAAAGACTCAGTAAGGATATAAAAGATTTGAATAATGTAAGTAATAAAATGGACATAACAGACTATAAACTAAACTGCATATAATAGCTATAGAATCAACATTTTTTTAAGGCCACATGCCTTAAGTTTCCAAACTTAATCATATATAGGGCCTAATGGCAATGCTCAACAAATTTCTTCTTCTTTTTTTATTTTTTTTGAGACAGAGTCTTGCTCTGTTGCCTAGGTTAGAATGCAGTTGTGTCATCATAGCTCACTGCAGCCTCAAACTCCTGGGCTCCAGCAGTCCTCCTGCCTTGGCCTCCCAAAGTGCTGTGATTACAGGCATGAGCCATCATGCTCAACCTCAATAAATTTTAAATGGTTTAAATTATACAGAGTATGTTCTTTAATGATGGTGGAATTAAGCTAGAAATCAATAAAAAACAGATAGCTAGAAAATTCTCCATACATTTCAGATTTCTTTTTTTTTTATTTCATTATATTATGGGGGTACAAATATTGTTAGGATTACATATATTGCCCCTGCCAACCCTAACCCCCTACATTTCAGATTTCTATTTGGTTTTCAAAAGTTTTACTATGATATGCCCAAGTGTGGTTTTATAATTAACCAATTTGGGTTTCAAGACCACAGTCTTGCTGTGTTTCTTCAGTTGTGGTAAATCCTCAGCCATTATTTACTACGCTCTGAACTACTTTACTATTTTTCTCTCTTTCTTATACAATTCCAGCCACAAGCGCTCTTTGCTGTTTATTGAAAGGAAGATCAGTTCTGCTTCAGTGACTTTGAACTTGTTATTCCTTCACTTGGAATCCTTTCCCCCCAGATATCCAAATGGTATCACTCTTTTACTTATCTCAGATCTGTAAATGTCACCTAGTGCCCATCTAACCTAAAACTGCAAACCCATCCTATTTCATATTCCCAAACTTCCTTCTCTACTTTCTCTCTATAGCATTTATCACTCTCATTTGCCCCTCTTCTGAATGTAAGCTCTTCAAGGGCAGAAATCTTTGTTTTTTTCACTGTTGTAACTCAGTAACTAGAACAGTGCCTGGCATATAGCATACGCTAAAAAACTATTAAACAAATAGCCTTGGCCAGGCGTGGTGGCTCAGGCCTGTACTCCCATCGCTTTGGGAGGCCAAGGCCGGAGGACTGCTTGAGGCCAGAAGTTTGAGACCAGCCTGGGCAACATAGGAGACCCTGTCTCTACCAAGGAAAAAAAAGCAAAAACAAAATTAGGGCATGGTGGCTTACACCTGTAGTCCCAACTACTCTGGAGGCTTAGGCTAGAGGATCACGTGAGCTAAGTTCCAGTTTATAATGAGCTATCACCTCACCACTGGACTCCAACTTAGAAGACATTGTCTCTAAAAAAATGAATAGCTTTCCTTCTTATCTCCCAGGTCACTTCACCTACAAAGCCTCCCTGGCAACTCAATTTATCACATCATTTGCATGAGAACAGCACTTTATATTCCTAACACAAAGGTAGAACCTACTGCTCTATCGAAATGTACCAGTAACAGAAGCACATAACAAAAGGTTATGAGAATATAGAGGCCCAACAGACATTGAATAGAAGCAAAGTCTAATTTGAAGAGTGATTATAGGTTGTGGCCCATCCTGCAACTTCACTCTGAAGCACCACCAGATACTGAATTCTGCAATCAAAGGTCATTCTTTTTTTTTTTTTTTTAAAGACACAGTCTCACTCTGTTGTTCTGGATAGAGTGCCATGGCATCAACCTAGCTCACAGCAACCTCAAACTACTGGGCTCAAGAGATCCTCCTGCCGCAGCCTCCTAAGGCTGTAGTTTATACTGTATTTAGTTATACTGTACACAAAATATTTACAGAGAAGTCACAGAAACTGTTGTCTCCATAATTTGGAATAAAATGAGGGTAAATTTGAGGACCTATGATTTGGCTCAGCAAAGACATGATTTCAAACAAACATATTTGGATGTACTAAAAAGAGGCAAGAACTGAAGCTGGAAAGACAGAGACCAAACCAATTAAGCCATGTTATGGACCTGTCATAATTCATTCATGACAATACTGAATGTCTGTTATGCAATAGGCCCTATTCAAGGTACATGAAATAAAATAGAGAAAAAAGAAAAATCCTTGCTCTCCTGAGGCTTGCATTCTACTGGGAACCAGACAATAAACAAGTCCTAGGCAACATAGCACTCAATGTTATGGAAGAAAATAAAGCAGGAAAATGGGACAGTGATGTTGAGGAGCAGCAGCTGTTACAAATTTAAATAAGGTGGTCAAGTGGCAACAGAAATGAAAGTGTTGTAGGCATGAGTGTCATCACATTTTCCGAGTATCTTATTTTCTTTTTGAAAAGACCATGCTAGGTGAGACAAAGGAAAGCATAAGGAAAACATTCTCAGCTAACTCAGGTTTTTTACTAATTAATCTCCCCCACTGATTTACCAGAGCAGTAGTGGCCAACCATATAAATAGCTAACATGTTTTTTGAATTAAGTGCTTTAATGGCCTTATCTCAAAAGGGGAAAATGGGTAAGATTTGTTCATTAATCTGATTTCAGAATTTTTTAAAAAAAATTCATACTTGATTAGCCCTAAAAAAAAAGACAAAAAAAAAAAATCTAAGCATTAGCCATTAAAAAACAAATAAAAAGGTCAGGCTTGATTCACACCTGTAATCCTAGCACTCTGGGAGGATTGCTTGAGCTCAGGAGTTGGAGATCAGCCTGAGCAAGAGCAAGACCCTGACTCTTAAAAAAAAAAAAAAAAAACAAAACAAGTTTCACGTTTAAGTACTTTAAGTCCAAAACATCTTTCTTTTTTTTTTTTGAGACAAGAGTCTCCCTCTGTTCCTTGGGCTAGAGTTGTGTGGCATCAGCCTAGCTCACAGCAACCTCAAACTCCTGGGCTCAAGAGATCCTTCTGCCTCAGACTCCTGAGTAGCTGGGACTACAGGCATGTGCCACCATGCCTGGCTATTTTTTCTATGTATATTTTCAGTTGGCCAATTAATTTCTTTGTATTTTTTTAGTAGAGATGGGTCTCCCTCTTGCTCAGGCTGGTCTTAAACTCCTGTGCTCAAATGATCCACCCGCCTCAGCCTCCCTGAGTGCTAGGATTACAGGTGTGAGCCACCTCACCCGGCCAAGCCCAAAACATCTTAATGACTTACTCTAATAGCATTGGTCCATGTAATCACAACCCACTTTCCTTTTATGTCAAGACATTGCTTTGGTGGGTTTTGCTTAGACTAAATTACCTAAGCAATCATGTGAATAGTTACCAAAGAGTTCTACAGATAGTGTGTAGAAAGGACCTAGATTGGAATTATAGCTCATTAAAGATCAAACAATCTTCTACCTCCAGTGGCTGTCCAAACCGTGTAATCTCAGAGTAAATCAGTCATTTCCTAAACAGTCCTTTAGATGTGTTTGCTAATTAACAGAGCTCCAAAATGATGTCAGTCAGTCTTTAGTCACTAGCCCTATCCCCCACTTTAGCTCCTAAATTTTCCATAAATACTAATTTGTAATCTCTAAAAACAAGACTCTTGAATGTCTTCTTCCCCTGGAAAACTATCCTTACTTTTACATTCTAACTCATTCTTTGTGTCTTGTAAGTAAACAATTCCATAGTTCTCTGAACCTAAGTTCCATAAAATTCAGGTCTAAGGATAAAACATCAATTGGAAACATTAAAAAATCCAAAAACTTAATTTGAAAAATTAACCAATTAACTTACAAATACATACCACTTAAAAATGTTATTAAAATCAAAGTTATTAGGCTGGGCTCAGCCGCTCACACCTGTTATCCTAGCACTCTGAGAGGCCGAGGCATGAGGATTGCTTGAGGCCAGAAGTTCAAGATCAGCCTCAGTTATAAGACCCTGTTTCTACAAAAAAATAGAAAAATTAGCCCAGCATGGTGGTGCACACCTACAGTCCTAGCTACTCAGGAGGCTAAGGCAGGAGGACCTCTTTTTTTTTTTGAGACAGAGTCTCACTCTGTTGCCCGGACTAGAGTGAGTGCCGTGGCGTCAGCCTCGCTCACAGCAACCTCAAACTCCTGGGCTCGAGCAATCCTCCTGCCTCAGCCTCCCGAGTAGCTGGGACTACAGG
>CAUYPO010055185.1:0-45067 GCA_963574435.1 Cheirogaleus major | reverse complement strand
TGGGTAGAATGTCCTGTAAATGTCAGTCAGACCCAATTGTTCTAGAGTTTTGTTTAAGTCCATTATTTCTTTATTAATTTTCTGTTTAGAGGATCTGTCCTGTATAGTCAGTGGTGTTTGAAATCTCCTGTTATTATGGAGTTGCTGTTAATCAATTTGCTTAGATCCAGTAAGGTTTGCTTTATGAATCTAGGTGCACCTAAGTTGGGTGCATATATATTTAAAACTGTTATATCTTCTTGTTGAACTGTACCCTTCACCATTATATAATGACTGTCTTTGTCTTTCACTACTTTTGATGGTTTAAAAACTAAATCATCTGCACTCTCCCACACGCCCTATTGTTTGTTTTGCACTCTCCAGAGAACACGATCTTATCTCCCGATCACCTTGTTTTTTCCTTTTTTGAGAGTCCCGTGCTGAACCTCTGCAATTCTCGATGCTGTCCTTGTAGGGGGGAGATCCACTCGCATGTAGGAGACCAAGATCTATGTCTCCTTCTCTGGGAGCAGGAATCCGGGGGGTTACCTTTACTCTGCCAGTTTTTTCTCTCCCCTTAGTCATTTTTCTATGAATATACATGTTACAAAATTGTGATCATGCTGCATATTCAATTCTATGTCCAAAACCTAAGAGTGAGCCCTTGTAATGTATATTGAATTGTTCCATATCTGTGATAAATGTTGGCAGTTGCATTTAGTTGCCAGCATTGAGGGTGGAGAATCCTGATCCATCTGCCTTCTCCAACTGATATTTTGATAGTTTGAATCAGCCAGAATGATGAAGACCTGGATTATAAAGCTCACCTGGGAAAGAATTCATAGGCTTTAGTGAAAGGAAAGATTCTAGACCATCCAAGAAGAACTTTAAAACAGTGATTTAAGGCAATGTCTCTCAAACTTTAATGTGCACAAAACACCTGGGCATATTTTAAAAACAGAGATTCTGACTCATTTGTTTTGGGTTTGGGATTAAGATTCTCCTTTTCTAACAAGCTCCAAGGTAATGTAGAATAGTGCTGGCCCATAGATCACACTTTGAGTAACAAGCATTTGGGGAATAATAAAAACCTCTCTAATTTATTTTTCCCTAGTAGATAATGTCAATCAACTCTCTTATGAATAGGCACCATAGTCTCAAAGGAAATTGTCCCTAATGCCAGAAACTCCTTTTTAGTAGGTGTGTCATTTTAGGGTCACCATGTAAGTAGATAGAAATGATTATATCCAAAAATTTTATTGGTTTTGTTGTTCTCATGTTGCCTATCCAGCAGTGCCATGACAGGCAGGCAATGTCCTGGCCAAATTCTATTCAGGAAGAATTTTCACAAAAATATTTATTAACAAGGTCTTGCCCAGTCTTCTTTCAGTTTTCTCCTCCAATTACATTAACCCAAATTTCTATATCTCATAAAGATTATATCTAAAGAGGCAGGAGAGAGATACTCTTGTGTTTATTTTTAATTTGAATTTTTGTGATCTATGGACATCCCCTGTTGTTGTGCCATCTCTATATTTTACATATGAGATTGATGCTGGCTGTGTGCTAAAGACAAGAAAATTGAATGATATCTAATCAACCAGAACAAGAAAAACCACTATGCTAAGAGAGAAAATTGGATTCAACTCTCTGAAGGAGGACTGGGCAGAATAACATGAAAAGATGGTTTGTCTTTCAAATTGTGACATTCAACATAGCTCAGTCCCTTTCTGACCACCTTTCAGTGGTGTGCTAGCACTGACTCAGTCAGTCAAAAGAGCCCAGTGTGTGTTTCTCTTTTCAATTCTCCATTTGTTGGTGCTCTGTGGCTTGAAATCAGCCAAGGTAGAAATTCTTGTACCAGGAAAATGAGAAAACACTATAAACTGCATTTTTGGTTTTGTTTTATTCCAGACAGACGGATGATGAACATTTCCTATGATAGCATACCACTTCCAATCTTCACTTCCGTTTCCTCATCACCAGAAATCACATAAGTTCTTTGTCTCCTCACTGCATTATCAAAGACTGATCTAATGATGTTGGGCATATAGGCTCATCTTATAAAAAGTAAACAGCAGATCGCCATGTACAATGTACATTTCCAAACAGGCTCCAAACCTACCTATCCAGATGAACTTCTTGTTCTGTGTATAATTCCATTTCAATTTTTCTGCAACTCTTTCTTTATCAAAGTATCAGAATTTTGTAAGTTTCCATTACTTGAAGTTTCCTCAGATAGTGAAACCATGAAGTGTTTTCATGGCTTGACAGTTGTACAGAAGTGGGAGTGGGGATAATTACGGTACTTCATGCCTCAGATTTTAAGCCTATTGCAATATGAGAAAATATGATATGCAATATGCAGTATGATAAATATGCATATCAATATGAAATATGATAAAAATTTTAGGAAATCGATGCACTGACTTAAATATCCTTCTATTCAATGATTTGGAAACCATTAAGGGTATGATAAGCAGTTATCTTGTTTTAAATAAAGCAGGAGAGATTCACATGGAAAATCACAAATACAAGAACCCACATTGTGTAGAAAGGTTTTTATATTTTTAACTTTAAGAATTGGGCATATATATAATTTTACACTCACATACTCACACATTTTTTTTAAGATATGGTATTACATAGTATTCATGGTTGACGTAGTCTGAAAGATTTCCTCCATTGTCAAGATAATTGATGGTTAAGAATGTATATCCTTGTCTATGCTGTGTTTTGTGTGATTGTGTATGTGCATGCATGTGTAGTATATAGTTTTGTTATTGCTGTTTAACCTAAATGATTTCAATCAGACCTGACTTCCCCAGTTGGTTTTTGTCAAGGCAAAAAATACTAAGTAAAATAGCATTCTATTTTTTCTGCCTCTGACTACACTATTTTAAGTGCTGGCAGTGTCACAGTTCCTTTTTTCCCATAGGGTCTGTGTGGGAAAAAGAAAAGAAAAAGTACCTGTTGACTGATACCCAGACAGGGATTAACTTACAAGTGGAAACAGACAAGTTCAGGGACCCACGCTGTCACGAGGAACCAATAAAAAGCCTCCTAATGATCAGGCATTGCTGCTAGCAGGATCCCTGAGCTGAACAAACATGACTTCAAAGGTTGCTTTAAGGGCCAAATTAAATAAAAATCCAGTGAAAGATGCCAGAGTAGCAGTGTCTGGATCAAAATAAACATAGCATATTCTCTGCCAACGGCATTTCTTCTATTTCTGGCATTTTGCTTTATTAGAGGTAGAATCTTTATAGTTCTTGAGAAAGTTCACATCTGGAATGCACCATCTTGATGGTTTGCACTCTATTTTCAAAGACAGGAAGTGATGCTGCTCACAGTGACAAAGTTTGGATAATTGCCATCTTTGGGGTGACCATTAAGCATTAATCCCAGCCTTGCTTGTGACAATTGTACCAGTGATTATATGTTGGAGGCATTCTCCTGTATTAGATCAAATTGTATTAGCATAGCGAATATCTAGGAAGATTAAAATCTTGTAAAGGAAGAGGGATCAAAGAGTAGGAGGATGGACTTGAATACATATTTTATAAAATTTGAATAAGTAGGTGGGACTTTTTGTTTTTCAATTCAAAAAAATAAAATAGAAAAATTAATTTCCTAATATTGTAAATAAAATGAAAAATCTTTTTTCAGAAAGGAAGGAAACAGGAAAGAGGAAAATTAACACTGTAATCCATCTTCTAACTGGGTTTTCCCTCCTGATTTTCCTATTTCTGTTAAAGGACCTCCTTAATGTCTACTCTTTCTCATTCTCCACACCCAGGAACCAAGATTTGTTGTTTATATTTCAATAATATTATCATCATATTAACAATTTTAATCAGATCCTAATTAAATAGTAAGTTCTTTAGAACAACAAATATTTTGGATCAGCACGTTCTTAATTTTACTTTATAACTTATTTAATATCTAGAAAATAATTGTCACTGAATGACTGCTAACTCTTTCGTACCACTCTCTTTACCCCTCACCCACCATCCCTCCAAAATGCAGGG
This sequence comes from Cheirogaleus major, assembly GCA_963574435.1. Taxonomy (NCBI): domain Eukaryota; kingdom Metazoa; phylum Chordata; class Mammalia; order Primates; family Cheirogaleidae; genus Cheirogaleus; species Cheirogaleus major. The sequence goes on along the minus strand of CAUYPO010055185.1, from coordinate 41,057 downwards.
ATCAGGCTAATAATCCCAAAGCTACTTTGTGTCACTTGCCATCTCAAAACTCTCAGGAGTTTCTAATCACCCTTAGGAGTGATTATTAACATTTGGAAAGTTTTTGATCACTTTGAAAATATGAGCAAAACCATGAATTCTCTCACTGTAGGAAAATGTCATTGGTATCAGTTTTCAACATCATCACCACTGCCAATGTTGTCTTTTCATTGACATCACCATCATCACCACCATCAGCTTCAATGTTAACAGAGGACTGTTATGTGCCATGACTGTTGACACATTGAGTACCACAGCACTTAATAAAGTTAACATCCCCATTTTACAAATATAAAAACTAAGAGCCCCTCAAAGGAAAAATATCTAGCGTAAAGTCACAAAACTAGATATATCACATAATTAAAACTTGAACCCTGTCTCATTGAGAGCTGATATTCTTAGTCCATATGTCAAACATAAATCACATCCATAGATTTCACTTACAGTGTGAGTCTTACATTAAAGGCTGATATGTTAAATCACATCCTTACAATTCCAATTTGTCAATATTCAGTGACTGTTGCTCAGCCCCATACTCACACTTATACACTGTGCTCTGAACTGCTGGACTGGAGTGGTGGGGAGGGAAAACAACTACATTTCCCAGACTTCTTTAAATCCTGTATTCCTGTTTACATTTGGCCAATGGGAAGTGCTGCTGGTAGGAGATTAGAAGGCAGGAGGAAGGGGAAAGGCCTCTGCCTCCAGCTTCTACACAGTCTCACCTTGTTGCAGCAGGAGAGGCAAGGCGACTGCAAGCTCCAGAAACCCTGAGCTCATCAGTAACTCCTCCAGGTCAAAGAGGAGCACCTCCCCAAATGAAGAAATAAGGCAGGTTTATAGGCAAAAGTCCAGGGAATTTACCTCTTGATCTGAGTGACACACACAGAAATCCTTTCTCTTCTTCTCACATTTCCTCCTCACCTTGCTCCGCTAGTTCTTCCAGCACTTTATAAGCAGTTGTTAATATAAAAGATACTTTCTTTGTAATATCTAACATGCATCTGTTTTCCTGATTGGATCTAAACTGAAACAGGAATGGTTCCAGATAACTAACTCTCTGATATTGGAAAATAGAATTGGTTATCTCATCTCATTGGACTTACAAGCAGAGGTGAGCTCATTGACTTTAGTAAATGAGTTTTTGGTAATTCATGGAGAGTACTTAAGTACTAAAATTATCATCAGTGGTGGCTTGGAATAAAGTATATTTTAATAGCAAGGCATTCAGAAACTAGTTGCTAATGACCTCGGCTATTATCGTAGCCACGATCACAATAAGAGCCATTTGGTTGGCAGCCTATTTCTTACTGTACTAGAGACCTTACAGAAAGAAATGACAGGCTCAGGGCCCTACACTCTCAGAACTAGATATAGTCTATAATGGTCCCCAAATAATAATTTTTCTTTTATAGACACAGGATTGATATAGTTGAAAATAAATACCAAATGTTATGCTGCAATGTAAGTTGAATTGACATCTTTGCCAAGCTTCTTACATTTAGTTTGAGGCATTGAATGAAAAGGAATGGGACTTGACATTTGGGGTAGAGACATTTGGTTGCACTTAGATGAGCATGATAACCTTCAATCCCAAATCCCTTTGAGCTTCCCTTTCCAGGGAAATTCACCTCTCCTTTTCTGTCTGAGGAAACTAGCTTTGCCTGTTTAAAGACCTGTAATTATACCATCTGAGGCAATTGACTCTAAAGTAAATGCCAAATCTCTTCAAAACTACTCCTCATCGTCATTAGAGTGAGTACTACCATAATCCTCCAGGGGAATAAAAGGGTAAAGTCTGACCCAGGAAAAGATAGTTCATACACTTAGAGAACTGTAGGATTTTGCTATGTCATATGAAGAGAAATATGTGGTATATATGTGGAAATGAATTCTAAGAGTAATAGGCAAAAGAGGACAGGAATAATGTTGGTTTGGAGCTACCGTGTTTCCCCAAAAATAAGACCTACCCACAAAATAAGCCCTAGCAGGATTTCTAAGCATTCATGCAATATGAGCCCTACCCCGAAAATAAGACCTAGTGATGGGCATGGCTATGCAGCCTATCTTCACAACCCATGCATTTCATCTAGGAGCAGTAAAGAAGATGAGCAGCCCTTCTCAACTGCCCCATGAGAGCTCTATTGCTTGACATGAGAGATTGGGGCCAATGGTTCTAAAGGAAATAGAGTTGCAAAAAATTCAGGATGGAATTCGGGGTTTGGAGAGTTATGATGATGTTCCAGAAGAAAACGACTTAACTATATTCGAATAAATGTAGATTGTTGTACCGTACTTAAAAAAAATAACACATCCCCTGAAAATAAGCTCTAGGGTGTCGTCTTGAAGAAAAATAAATATAAGACCCTGTCTTATTTTCGGGGAAACACGGTTTAATGTTGATAGGGGTACATGTACTTACTAAGGATTATGGGTCAAATATATTACCTAGAATGGTTAGAAGTAGTTGTAACAGTTTTCTTGATTGGTTGAAAGAAGCCTAAAGTCAATGGTGATTTAAAGTCAATGAAATTTACACACCAGAACTTCCCTGGTGAGAGGAAGTCATTCCAAAATGTAAGGAGACAAAAATATTGGAGTTGAATTTTCTTGGAGCAACCTTCCCACTCTCTCTGCACTTCTCCAACGTGTCTCCTTATAGGCTAAAAGGATAATCATTTTGCTAAGACATCTGTAAGTGCACTAAGGAGGGAAACATATCAGCATCTTGGAAAGCTCAGCAAGGCGCTTCCTCTGTGTGCTGGAATGATGGTAGGAGATGGTAATATGGATATGAGCTTCCTGATTTCGGTGGGGATAATGGAATCCCAGACTGGCAGACATCAAGGGTACCTGATTAATTATCAGATATAAACTAAGTGCAATTACTATAGGGTAGAGAAGGGCCTGACTAACCATCACCTTTAAAGATCTTCTGTGTTAGCTCACTTATCATGATGTAACTAGGAATAAAATGGGCATTCTACCGAAGGTATTACATGATCCCTAAAATCAGAAAATCTTTAGATATGGCAATTAGATATAAGACTTGAATATCCACAATGAAGTGTCATCCAGAGCCAAATCATTTCAGACTTGCATCCCCTTGAATGAAGATGAAGCTGAGACCATTGAGGAAGGACCCTGCTATAATTATATACTGTAAATTTTCCTCCAAGCCTCTCAAAGGGGACCTTGTGTCATAAGCAGGTTAAGTGAGCACTCCACAAAGAAATTATCAAATATTTTAGAAATTACTAGGCATTGTTTCTGCATTGGTTCTAATCCTGGAGATCTAAAATGGCAGAGTGGAGTTTGATAAAGATCTGATAAAAACTGGGGATTTGGCCTAAAATTATCTCTCAGTGGGTACAGTGGTTCTGCAGATTCAGCCTGTGATTTTTTTCCCCTCCAGTTTCTTAATGCATGTTTAGGTTAAACATACTTTCAAACCAAGTGAATTCCCATGTAGGCTCCCTGATCCATGATTGTGGGGTATAACAGAGTAGGGAAAATACCAGCTCACTCTCCAAGAAACTGACCCCTACATTCCAGAATAGCACTTCACCAGCAACAATATAACTCTGGGAAAATTATAGATATTAATATCAGCATTAAAACATTGAAAGATGCTGGGGTAGTGAATCGTATCACATCCTTCATTGGCTTGCCTGTTTGGCCTGTGCAGCAGGTGGATGGCCCTTGGAATGTGGTTTTAAATTATAAAATGAATCATGTGATTACTTCAATCTTACAGGGGCAGAAACTAAGGATCAGAAAGAGTAGGATCCATAGTTAGTGAATAAGGTGGAAAGAGGACTGAACCCGCATCTGCCTAAATGAGAGAATGTATTCTCAGTCAATGTAATATGTCTTAATCCCACTTGTGGATGCCAGAAAATCTGCAAAATAGATTCTAATCAATTAAATTTCATATCTAAGACCCAGTAAAGCCAGAATTACAGCATATTCTCTCTCTCTCTCTTTCTCTCTCTCTCTCTCCTCAATTTAAACCCATCCTTTCTTATATTTTCCTACCACTACAACCCACTGAAATCATACCCTCTTTATTTTGTGTACTGTTTATTTCCCACTTTTATACATCTTTGTAGAATCTTTTCCATTGTTAACTTTTCTCATGATTTTGTTTTTCATGCATTTATGACTTAAACTCTGAACACAATATATAGAAGTGTTATGAACCTGAGGGGGAGATAACAGACACATGGAGAGAAGGCAGGGCTCAAAGATATCACAGACCTAAATATGATTCTTGGCTTGCAGTTATTAGCTAAGCTGTTAAGCCTCTAAGACTCAGCTTTACCCTCTGTAAAATGGAGTTACTAACAACTTCTCTCAGGGTTGTGGTGAAGATGTATTATGACATTGTAAGCAAATGTATCTCGCATACACAATGTGTGTCCTGTTTGATTTCTTTTTTTTGTTGTTGTTATAACTCATTTTAATATCATTAATACACTTCTCGTTTTAAACCTTTGTTGGCGTCTATCTACATAGTGGTCCACATTTTATAAAGTTTTCTTTTAATATATTCATTTCATCTACTTTATTTTATTTAGCAAACATTTTTGATTGCCTACTGTGTGCTAAGGATTTTGCTAGACTCTGAAGAAAGAATGATGCACAAAACAATACATGGTCTCTGATTTGCTTATAGCAATAGTTATGCTAAGGTTCTATCTTAGACTCACCTGAGGCAGACTTCAAAATTCACTGATACCCAGGTCCATGATCTAACTGTTACACAAGCCTGAGTTTCACTCATTCTGCTACTATATATCTCTATTATAAGAGGCATATACAACTTTCCTAGAATTCTTTGTCAACTAAAAATCTTGATATTTTTGCAGATGGTCCTCTCTCTGTTCTTGCCTGGTTTCATAGCTTATTGTGTTATAACCTCGTGAAATGCACATCTTCGCTGGCTCTGTACCTGCACCCACGCAGCACAGGGTCTCTCCAGATTTGGCTCTTGTACTCCGTGTATCTCTTCTTCATGCACCCTTTCAGCACTCAAAAGTAGTCATTTTAAAGTGAGCAATAATAAGTCTCAAAAAGGTGCAGAGACTTATCCAGGACCAGGTAGCGGTGCAAGAAAATACAGCAGTCCAGGTAACCTGGCACTCAGCATCACCCTAAGAGTGAAAGTACTTTCCAAGTACGGGAACAGGGCCATGGAAAAAATTTGGAGGATTCTTCGAAGAACAAGCATTTCATCAAGGTATACCAGAATTGCTCCCCCACAAGAAAAAGGAACAAGCACGGGGTACAGACCTGTTCTTGAGCCTTTTAAAAAATCAGAAACATGGATTTGCATGGTGTACGTGAACACCAACCTCCCTACTACATCGAATTATCCCAGCACCAGGTTCCCACAGGGCTTTGCTAGAAGTATTGAATCCTGAACAGACCTCTCTCATTAGCACACTATAGTTTGATTGTCTCATTATCCATCTATCATCACACAACTGTAAGCTTCTTGAGAACCAGTTGTGCATCTTTCATATCCAATTTGCCAGCACTTAGAGAAGTGCTTGGCACAAACGCGGCATTCAGTGAATAGTTGCTGAATGAATTAGTGTTGCTAATTGTAGCATACATTATTTTCCTTTTGTGAGCTACTTCATGTTCCTAAAAGGACGTCAGAATAGGAAAAGCTCTCAAATTGAACAATTAAAATCATTAATTGTGAAATGTTAAATGTCAGGAGAATTTGTGGGAGGATGAAAAAGCAGAGGTTGGGAAACTATAACCTGTGTGCCAAATCTCTCCTGTCATGTGTTTTGTAAACAAAGTTTTGTTGAAACACAGCTGTGCTTATTTATGTATTGTCTGTGGCTGCTCTTACACAACAGTGGAGTTGAATAGGTACGATCTGGCCATCTATTCATATGCCCAACAGCACTGAATAGATTTGCTACCTGGTCCTTTACAGAAAAGTTTGCCAACTCCTGCTTTAGATCATATATATATTTCTCATATTTTAATCTTATAGGAGCTATTAAAATCCCTACATTGCCTTTTGAGGGAACTATAGAATATAATTGTCAAAACTATATCTGAAAATTGCTGCTGGAACACATAGTGCTCTAAATAAATATTTCAGGAAGAACAAAAGTTTCTAGGTACTCTTAATAAATTGAAAGAGGATGTATTCTGTTCTGATTTGAATAATTAATTCAGGCTAAAAGGATAATAACCTTCTGTTAAATCTCATTTCCATGTTTTGAGAATAAATGTTAATATAGCGATGGACAATCTCTTTCCTACTCACTTGCATATACATTCATGCCAGGAGGCTCTTGGCTTGTTCTTCCTACATATACACCATTCCTTCTTAGCACCATACAGCCCTGAAAAGACTTACCCTTTCACCCTCTCTCTCTGCTCAACACAGGAGGTATGGCAGAATTTAGACATACTTCCTTCTCAGTAGTTGTTTTTCCCTTTTGTGTCCATTTTTGGGATAAAGCTGACTCATCTTTGCATCTTCTCAATGCACCATCTATACTGGATTGAGTTCCTAGGTGTTCTCAAATATTAAATAACTGATATTAACCCAGGGGTGGCCCTCTGTCTCTCCATAATCTATTACATAAACACATATTTTCATATTCCTTTCAACAAATACCCCAGATAATTGTTCAGGATTATTATTTATTTATTAATTTAGCCAGTGTAATCCCATCTCCTGGCACTCCTGAGAATATCACTACTGCAAAAGAGAAGGCATGGTCAGCCCCACCTTCTTGCTAGGACTCCTACAACAGGCATTTGGAAAAGATGCTTATAAAAATGTATAACAATACTATGTATTTCCTATGGGTTCATAAATGAGTGTAAGTGTGAAGAAAAACAACATTACTCATTATAACTCACATTAGTGGGTACTTCTGGAGAGGAGAGAAGCAGATGTGGACCAGATCAAGAGTAAAAGTGAAGGGAGCTTGAGCTTTATCTCTAACAGTCTATAGTCTATTTTTTTTAAAGAAATAATTTATATATGGCTTTTGTAGTTGACAATTATTTAGCCTCCTCTAAATAATTCTAATCATAAGTAACATATGATAAAACTTTAATCAGGTACATAGGAGTTAGATGAGCTTACCTTCTCTGTGCCATGAAATCCCAAACTTTGGGCTGCCCTTCACCCTACTCTCCATGATAGAAAAAATGTGTATGTGTTGGAGGCATTAAAATGTCTTCCATAGCTGTCTTCTGCTCTGAACTCTGTTATATCATCCTGAGCTCCTTATTCTTTTTAGTACTTAAGATCTCAAATTTGGTCCTTAAACAAGACCTACCATTGATTCTACCACTTTTGGGTTTTATCTACTCATGTAAGCATAAATTTTAGTTATTTGAAAAAGGAGAGTATAAAATAATCCTCTTTTTCTCTGTGTCCATATTTCTCTGACGACAAGCTCTTACCTATCTGTGATTCTGTGCTCTTGTGGGTTTCTCTCTCCCAATTACTATACAGATCCCTTTACGTGACATGCCCTCTGCAATAACACCATGTCCACTCCTGTGGCAGAGCCTCCAGAGCAGACATCTTGGCTGCCCATAGCATATCTCTTCAGCTTTTGTCTGATGTAATCCACAGTTGTGGTGGGTGGTTTTATGTGGTTGCAGATGGACTTTATGCTGACAAATCCCACCTCAAATGTGTGCTGTGCACCCATCTTCTTTCTCTCTGGGATCTTCCTCAATTCCTCTGGAAACCTCTTGGTTTAATATATAATCCTAGTTTATATGTTAAACTGGGATTGTAGATAAATATTCCAGCCTGATGTCCTTCCAGTGGACAATTCTAAGAAGAATATTTTTTTTTGCTGGTAGAACAAAATGTTGACATTATAGTCACTAATGTAATAAATGGGGCAGGGGAGGGAAAAGGGTACACCAGCATCTTTGAGCAGCTCTGGCGTGACTGCCCTTTGTAGGTGAGATATATTGGTAGGAGATGCTTCTGTGAAAATGAGTTTGCTAAAGTCAACAGGGATGTAGAATTCCAGAAAGGAGCAAGTCACTACCAGTAGCAAGGTAAATGCAATTATTGTGATGAGCAGCTGGAATAATAGTCAGAGAGCACTAATTACAGGGATTTTTGGCAATGTTTAACAAACAAGGTGTTGCTAGATCCAAGATAGGTGAGTAGCATCACAGTATTGACTGTCAATCAAGGTATTATTTGACATATATTTAAAAAAGATTAATAACAGGTAAACAGGAGACTAAGGTCAGCCCCATAGTAGAAAATCATAGTCCTTTATTCAGTTTGTAAGCAGAGTAAGTTCTCAGTCCCAGGAGTAGGGTCCACTTGAGGAGGAAGCCTCATGTGAGTATACTGCATATAATAAATATTCCTCAATTCTTCCCCAAAAAGACTTGTGTCCGCTTACTAGATGATAAATTATACAGTAGAGTATAGGAATTCATAGGAGTTATTGAGCCAACACTGATACCCGGAGACCCAAATACCATCATATGTCCACCTCCATCTCTCCTGCTCTGGAAAAAGTAGAGATTTATGAAGAAAGGGGAAAACGTGATGTCCTGGCTCAAGTTTTGCTAACAGTGTGTCCAGTGGGGCTGTAATACACCATGTAGTTATTTCCGTGGTCCTTTGGTGCATAATTGGGATGAATATTTTTAGTATGTGGCAGAGACCACGATCATATTGGTTCTCTGATTTGTGGAGCAGGAGTTGTTAAGGTAGAAAAGGCTAAGTGAAATCCCTAAAATTGCTCTTCCATTTATTATAGCAATGCAGAAGCAATATCACACATCCCAGGTGGAGTTATAAAGCTTAGTTATCAGCCTGCAAGACTGAAAAAATGCAGGGGAAGTCATATTTATCCTATTTCTATTTGATTAACCAATCTATTCCCTGAAAAAAAAACAAGTTAGATTTTCTAACTTTACTAAACAAGATTACTAGAATCTCAACTACTTAGTATGAAGTAATTGATCTAGTCATAAGAATTATTTTCAATCCTTATAAATACCAAGGATGAAAGGCAATTTTCATTTATTTGGAAATAAGAGTAATATATATTTATTTATTTGCATTGGGGCTATATTTAATGTTTTAATCTCTTAGAAAACAGTCTGCAGAGACCTTAATTATCTTGACATCCACAGAACATAATCCTTGTCCAGTATTAATTATCCCATGACCTGATAAATAGAAAATGACAAGTACCTTTGATGCCATAATAAAACACATGATTGTCAGAAATTGTGAGACCAGCCCTAAAAATATTCAGAAGATGGCCTTATTGCTGAGTAGGAGTTTGGTGGTTGCCGTATCCCAGAAAATCCCCTCTTAGAGTATTGCTTGCCACTGAGAAAGACACAGAGTGCTCAGTGGGCATCTGGGAATTTTGAAGGCAGTATATATTACATTTGAGAGCAATGTGCAGGCCCATTTATCTGGTGACTCAAAAGACTACCAGTTTTGAGCAGGATCCAGAACAACACAGGGCTCTAAAATAGATCAAGGTTGTGGTATAGGTTTCTCCGTCACTGTCAGATACAATGGTGCTACAGAATCTATGAAAGACACAAATGATTGGTAGAGTGTTTGACAAGCCCACGGTGAAGAGTTCCAGTACATATCCCTAATGTTCTAGAGCAAGGTCATACCTTCTGTAGCAAAAAAAAGCTTACCATTTGAAAATGTATTCCTGGCATGCTAGTGGTCTCTGGTAAGAACTGATGGGTTTACCAGAATTGTCCATCACAGACTGAGTATTGTTAGATCCAGTAGCTGTTGCAGCAGCAATCCAATGTACAAAGAAAATAATTCAATCAGGATTAAGCATGAGTAGAACTAGAGAGTACAGCAGGGTACATTAAAAGGCAGCTCACATACCCATAGCAACTACCTCTGCTATACCTCATCTTTTTTTCAATTTACACCATTGGCCTCATGTAGGTGCTTCCTATAGAGGAAGAAATAAATGTGTGCCCGATTATCACTTAATCTGACTAATATATTGGTATAAACAAAAAAATTAAGGCTGCCATACTATAGTCCAAATCTGAAATTGTGCTTCCCATCCCTTTAATCTTAGATTCTGCTGGATTGAAATTCTTCTTCCCAGGAAGTGTCTATGAGGGAGCACAGGAATGTTTTCACTGAGCCAGTTGCTACATCCCCCATATAATCAGTTTAGACTGACCAACAGGCCATCCGAAAAGAAGGAACTCTGAACTGACTTGGTTAATTGACCCTGATAATCATTAGGAGCTAGGATTGCTGCTAAATAATGGGCCTAGGGAGGTATATTCCTAAACTCAGGAAACTAAGTTTGTTGTGTGTTGGTGCTTCAGTGACTGGAGATAACATAAATGGTCAATTGCAGGAACCAGTAACCATGGATTAATAAGAAAAAGGCTATCAGGATCCATATCTTTCTGGGATGAAGATATGGGTCATACACTGGGCAGTGGGAAAGGGAGAACACAAATGTCAATTGTGGAGTTGAGAACAGGTGCAGCAATGGAGATTATAGTTTATCATTGTATTAAGTCATTTATGGATATTTTGCTATTATATGGAAGAGTTAATGATGGATCAGTTATAAGTTTACTGATCAGTGTAGGGGGTGACCTGTTGCAAAAGCTCTGGTACTTGTCTTCACACTCTCTTGACCTGCTTCTGTTTTAGCAATAATTCCAGAGCTCTTTATGAGTTCACACTCCATTTGTGCTGAGAGAGTCCTTCTACAAGTGCACACAGCTTCTCCTTGATCCAAGACCTTCCCTGATGCCATTTGAGATAAACTGGTTCAAGTAAGAATGCTTTGCAATGAGACCCAGTAGAACTGAGTTTCTCACCCATATGGGTGACAATGAGAAAGCATTGGATTTTTCTCTTTCCTACACCCTATTTTACCTTTCCTATGCCCTCATTCCTAATTCTTGGGGTCACTATTCAAATAAATAATCTGCATCCAAATCCTTGTGGCAGATTCTGTTTTCAGGGTAATCCAAAGTAAGCCTCTGTTCCAAAATGTTCAGTCTGTTCTTTTATGTCTCAAAAGTTCACTGCAAATACACTTTTCAACATCATTCAGTCTAGAAATCAGGCCATCTCCAGATCTTCAAATAATTAACTGTATTCCTAACTGAAAATTTTCACTTAGGCTTGATATGGTTAAATATTTTTTTGTCTCTTGGTTCCTGCATGATCGTGATCCCTAGCTCTGAATGTAATTGTTCGTCTATATTTCTGACCATGATATGACAATGAACCTAATTTAGGCCTGAATATTCTTCCATAATATTCTATTTCACTAAATAGTTACAGTTAATTGCTATAGAATGGCCTTGATTTCCTAAACTTTCCCCAAATTTATGAGATTTTCCCTCAGATCAGTAATTCTTTGAAGTACGTCCTTCCACAAGTACCAGTGTGAATAATTTTACTTGTTATTTCAGTGAAAAATTGTAAGTACCAGTGTGAATAATTTTACTTGTTATCTCAGTGAAAAATTGTGAAGAATTTTCAAAAACACAGATTTAAGTTTCCCAGTGTTCTAGCTTCAAGTGTGCTAACTTGATAGGTATGAATATAAACCAGAAATGTGACATGATTTTTGTGAGAGAGGAGGTAATACCTCAAACATCTCGCACTGCTAAGAACATCAGCAGCACTAGTATTATTCTTAATTGTGGCAAAATACACCTTAAATTTACTATCTTATAAATTGTTAAATGTACAGTTTAGTGCTGCCACTTCCTTTCATATTTTTGTGCAATCATCACTACCATTCATCTCCAGAACTCTCTTCATGTTGCAAAACTGAAACTCTGTACCTATTAAGCAATAATTGCTCAATCCCCCCCTTGCCCCATCTCCTGAGAATTATCATTCTACTTTCTGTCTCTATGAATTTGACTAGTTACTTCATATAAGGAAAATCATACAGTATTTGTCATTTCATGACTGGCTTATTTCAGGTAGCATAATTTTCTCAAGGTTTTTCCATGCTATAGCATGTGTCAGATTTTATTCTTTTTTAAGGCTGAATAATATCCTATTGCATGTATATGCCACATTTTGTTTCTCCATTCATCCATCGATGGACACTTGGATGGCTTCCACCTTTTGTTTATTGAAAATAATGTTGCTATGAATATGGGTATAAAAATATGTTTTTGATATTTTCATCAAATATCTCTTTGAGACCCTACTTTCAATTCTTCTGTTTATATATACAAAAGTAGAATTGCTGGATCATATATAATCCTATGTTTAATTTTTTGAGGAACTGTCACACTATTTTTCATATCAGCTCCACCATTTTACATTCTCACCAATACTGCATAATAGTTCCAATTTCTCTGTTCCAATTTCTCTACACCTTTGCCAAAACTTGTCATTTCTTGTTTTGCTTTTTTGTTTTCATTTTTTGTTTGATTTTTATAATAGACATCCTAATGGATATGAAGTGGTATCTTGTGATTTTGATTTACATTTTCCTAATGATTAGTGACATTTGGCATTTTTTGTGTGCTTTTTGGCCTTTGTTATCCTCTTTGGAAAAATGTCTATTCAAGTTCTTTGCCCATTTTTTTCATTGTTTTCTTTTTTGTTGTTGTTGTTGTTTTCTTGTTGACTTGTAGGAGTCTTTTAAATAATAAGGATATTAATTCCTTATAAGTGGACTTGCAAATATTTTCTCCCATTTCATAGATTGACTTTCTACTATCTACTGGTAATGTCCTTTGCACAAAAGTTTTTAATTGTAATTAGTTTTTAATTGATGTGTATATATATTTGCACACACATATATACTGTATACTATATTATACAATGTATAGTATATAATCCTGCATCAGAAGCTTGATTTGCAAATATTTCCTAACATTTCATGTGTTGGCTTTTTGATTTTGTCCTTTGATAACACAGCTTTTAAAATTTTGATATAGTCCTAGCTATATATTTTTCTCTTCTTGCCTATGCTTTGGTGTCAAGAAATCATTGCCAAATCTAATGTCATGAAGACTTTGCCTATGTTTTCTTCTAAGGCTTTTATAGCTTTCGGTGTTACATGTAGGTCTTTCATTTATTTTGAGTTAGTTTTTGTGTATAGTGTTAGGTAAAGGTCCAAATTCAGTATTATGCATGTAGAAATCCATTTTTCCAGGACTATTTGTTAAAAATACTCTTCCCCATTGAAAGCTTGTGACACCCTTGTCAAAAATTATTTGATCATGTTTGGGATGGTTTGTTCCTGGGTTCTCTATTCTATTCCAATGGTCTATATGTCTGTCTTTAAGTCAGTACCACACTGTTTTGATTATGGTAGCTTTACAGTAAGTTTTAAAACCAGGAAGTTTGAGGCCTCAAACTTTGGGTTTTTTAAAAGATTATTTTGGCTATTAGGGGCATCTTGAGATTCCATATGAATTTTATGATGGATTTTTCTATTTTGACAAAATACATTCTTGGGATTTTGATAGGTATTGCCTTGAATCTTTAGATAACTTTGGGTAGTATTAACATCTTTTTTTTTGAGACAGAGTCTCACTCCATTGTCCTAAGTAGAGTGCCATAGCATCAGCCTAGCTCATAGGAACCTCAAACTTCTGGGTGATCCTCCTGTCTCAGCCTCCCCAGTAGCTGGTACTACAGGTGCGTGCCACCATGCCCAGCTAACTTTTCTATTTTTAGTGGAGACGGGGTCTTGCTCTTGCTCAGGCTGGTCTTGAACTCCTGAGCTCAAGCAATCCTCCCGCCTCCAGCTGTCAGAATGCTAAGGATTACAGGCATGAGCCACCACGCCTGGCCAGTATTGACATCTTAATAACATCTTCTAATTCATGTACATGGATGCCTTTTCATTTATTTGTATTCTCTTTAATTTATTTCAGCAACATTTTGTGATTTTCAGTGTAAAAGGTTTTTACCTCCTTGGTTAAGTTTATTCCTAAGTATTTCATTCTTTTTGATGCTATTGTAAATGGAATTGTTTTCCTAATTTCCTTTTTAGATTGATCATTGTTAGTATCTAGAAACACAACTGATTATTTTGTGTGATCTTGTAATCTGCAACTTCAATGAATTTTTTTGTTAGTTCTAATTGTGAAATCTTTAGAGTTTTCTGCATATTAGATTATGTCATTTACAAACAAAGTTAATTTTACTTCTTTCTTTCCAATTAGAATGCTTTCTATTTCCTTTTATTTCTAAATACTTTGACTAGAACTTCCAGTATGTACAGTGTAGAATGGAAGTGGTGAGAGTGGGCATCCTTGTCTTGTTCCTGATCTTGCAGGAAAAGCTTTGTCATTCACCATTGAGTATGCTGTTAGCTGTGGGCTTTTCATATATGGCATTTATTATTATTTTTTTCTTTTTTCATATTGACTTTACTATGATAATTTATTTTGAGGTAATTTTTTCTATTCCTAGTTTTTTGAGTGTTTTTTAATTATAAATGTTTTGAATTTTGTCAAATGTTTTATTTGTGAATTGAGATGATCATGTGGAAGTTTTTTTTTTTTTTCTGTATTCTGTTAATGTAGAGTGTGACATTGATTGATTATATGGAACCATCCTTGCATTCCAGGAATAAATCCCATTTGGTCATAGTATGTAATCATTTTAATGTGCTATTAAATTCTGTTTTCAAGTATCTTGTTAAGGATTTTTGACTCAATATTTGTCAGAGATATTGGTCTGTGGTTTTCTTGTAACACCTCTGGTTTTGATAACAGTCTCCAAATGAGTTGGAATTTTTCAATTTTATGGAAGAATTTGAGGAGGATTGGTGTTAATTGTTCATTAAGTGATTTTTAAGATTCACAGTGAATATTTCTGGCCCTGGGCTTTCTTTATTAGGAAGTTTTTGATTACTGATTCAGTCTCCTTAGTAATTATAGGTCTGTTCAAATTTCTTCGTGATTCAGTGTTTTTAATTGTGAAGTTTTTAGAATTTATCATTTTAACTAGGTTATCCAATTCTTTGGCATACAATCGTTCACAGTATTCCAATCCTTTATATTTTTGTAAAATCATAGCACTATCCCCTCTTTCATTTATGATTTTAGTTATTTGAATCACCTCCCCTTTTTCTTAACCAATCTAGCTAAAAGTTTGTAAATTTTTTGATGTTTTTGAAGAACCAACTCTTGATTTTGTTGATTTTTTTCTCTATTGTTTTTTATTCTCTGTTTTGTTTATCTGTGATTTAATCTTTATTATTTCTTTCTGTATCAATTAGAGTTCTCCATAGAAACAGAGCCATGGAGATAGATACAGATATAGACATAGGTACAGATACAAATGCAGATATAGATAGATACAAAGAGATTTATTATGAGAGATTGGCTCACATGATTATGAAGACTAAGTCTCATGACCTGCCATCTGTAAGCTGAAGACCCAGGAAGGTCAGTGTGGTAGTTCCAGCCTAAGTCTGTCATGGCCTGAGAACCAGAAGAACCAATGGCAAAAGTTCTAGTTTGAGTTTGAAGGTCTGAGAACCAGGGGGCTAATGGTATAAATCCTAGTCTGAATCTGAGAGCAGAGAACCGGGAGCACCAATGTCTAGAGGCAGGAGAAGATGGATGTCCTAGCTCAAGCAGAGAATGAATTTGTCCTTCTTCCATATTTTTTTTCTTTTGGGGCCTTTAATGAATTGGATGATTCCCATCCACATTGGTGAGGACAATCTTCTTTATTCAGTCTACCAATTCAATTGCTAATCTCTTCTGGAAGCACCCTCACAGATACACACAGAAATGATGTTTACCAGCTATCTGGGCATCCTTAGCCCATTTGAGTTAACGCAGAAAATTAACCACCCCAAATTCCTTTTTCTAGCTTTGGGTTTAGGTTCTTATTGTTTTTCTGTCTCTTTAAGCTATAAATATAAATTGTTTATTTGAGATTGTCTTCCTTTTTAATGTTAAGCATCTATACCTATAAAGTTCTGTTTTAGCACTGTTTTCACTGTATCCCATAGGTTTTTGGTATGTTTTGCTTTCATTTGTCTCAAGATATTTTCTAATTATCCTTGTGATTTTTTTTCTCAACACATTAGTTGAGAGTGTGGAGTTTAATTTTCACATCTGTGTTGATTTTCCAGTGTTCCTTCTGCTTTAATTTCTAGTTTCATTCCATTGTGATCAGAAACAATACTGTGTATAATTTCAACATTTTAAAATTTATTCTTATGTCGTGGCCTAACATATGGTCTGACCTGGAGAAAGTTCAATGTGCACTTGGGAAAAATTTGTTCTGCTATTGTTGGGGTGGTTTTTCTGTATATGTCTATTAGAACCAATTTGTCTATAGTGGTGTTAATGTCATCTATTTCCTTATTAATCTTAGGTCTAATTGTTCTATCTATTATTAAAGGTGCAGTATTGAAGTCTCCTACTATTATTATACAGCTGTCTATTTCTCCCTATAATTCTGTCAATGTTTGCTTCTTATATTTAGGACCTCTGATGTTTGGTGCATATATATTTTTTAAATCGACACATAATTGTACATATTTATGGGATACATAGTAAGTCTTGATACATACAATGTTTAATGATCAAATTAGGGTAATTAGCATATCTATTACCTCTATCCATCACCTCAAACATTTATCATTTGTGTTGCAAACATTCAAATTATTCCTTTCTAGCATTTTGAAAATATATAATAAATTATTGTTGACTACAGTCACTTTACAGTGCTATAGAACTTATTCCTTTTATTTAGCTATAATAATTTTATATCCTTTAATCAATCCTTCCCTATCTCCCCTCCCTTTCCCTTTACTAGCTTCTAGTAACCCCTATACCGCCCTCTACTTCTGTGAGATCAACTTTTTTTGTTTCTACATAAGAATGAGAACAGGTATATATATCTATGTAATGAACACATCTTCTTGGTACATTGACATTTTCATGATTATATAGTGTCCTTCTTTGTCTCTTATAACAGTTTTGACTTAAAGTCCATTTTGTATAATATTAGTATAGCCACCCCTGTTCTCTTTTTATTACTATTTGTATGGAATACCTTTTCCATTCTTTCACTTTCAATCTAATGCATTTCCTTAGACCTAAAGTGAGTCTCTTGTAGACAGCATATAATTAGGCATTTGATTTAAAAAACTACCAGTTTTGTGGACTTGCTTGTACAGCAAAAACATTCACTAATCAGCCTGGTGTTGAAGGCTAATGTCTTTAGGCCATTTCTAAGCATGTGAGTTCCCTGGGACTCTGTTTCCTTTTTCCTGAAGTTCCTATATACATAGCTGCTTTTAAATGTCTTATTCTCCTTCAAATGTGACCCCTGATTCTTCTCAGGGCCTTAGATGTTCTATTGTATTCCTCTGCCCATAATCTCTTACCTCCAAGAGGCTACAGAGCTGGAGTTCCCCACAGTTTTACATGCTATAATGCCTGCCATTGCTTTCAGTGGCCTCTAACTTGTTATTCAAACTATGACACTATTTCCAATAGCTCTGAGGTAGGTGAGACAGAAACTATTTCCCTAGGCAGCCACCAGACAGGGAAGAACCCTGTAAAAAAATTCCACTCTTTTTCTTCTGTTGTAAGGGAAAAATCAGGAATTAAGTGGCTTCTATCCCAACCATGCCAGGAAAGGGGTAGGGCATGGGTGAGCAAAAATGCCCCAATGCTTTCTACCATATTGACTGTAGCTTTCTCTTCATTGGGGATTCTCTTGGTTGCTGCAAACCCTTAACTGTTTCTAAAGTTCCCATAAAGCTACCATGGTCCACTGTGGTTGTTTACTTTGTGTTTCTATGAAGGAATAAACACCTGGAGCTTCCTAGTCTACCTTCTTTCTGATGTCACTCTTCTGCTCTAGTATTTTTTAATTAATATCCTTCTGTAATTATTATAATTCACTCCCTCTCATTACCTCTAAAAGATGCCACAATCTTCAAAGTGAAGAGTAACCCCTGACCTCTTTGATTGGGTTAATATGTGCAGACACAGCAATAAAAATCAAATGACTCATGACCTATTACCAGAAATTCAGGGATTATAATTTATCAAATTAAATAATATTTTTGAATTATTTTGCTTAGGACTTCTGCTGTATATATTTTTTTATACATCTTTATACCTCAGGTCTCTAAAAAAAAACCACCCTATGTATAACTGATGCTCAAAATTAATGGCCATCATGACACTTGTATAGTCTGTTTCCTCATGGGCTAAACCATGACCAATTGGTTACAGAGTTGACTTCTAAAAGTAAAATTCAGTTTATATTCTTCACTTAATGTAAATAAAAAACCCTCCACATCTTCTGTAGATAACTTATGTTTCCCTGTATACTTTGGGTCCTTGCAAGAACATAACATTTTGTCTTTTGAAACATCAGTCTTAGAACAGTGGGGCAAAGGAAATTGAGATTTATTTAGTTTCCTCCCATCAGTAATATCCATTCTCCTATAGCCAAAAATGCTGCTGCTTTAGGAAATACCTGAAGTAACTCCATTTGCTTGGGATTAATGTGACCTACTCTGTCTCTCTCAAATATACCATGCTAGCTGATCTTCATATATTCCTTTTTAAATATTGTTTTCTGACTCTTTAATCTCCCTGAAGATATTATATACTTTAATCATTGTCTTGCTTCATATCTAGTTATTCAAGAAATCACTGTAAGTCCTTCTGACATTTCCATCACATATGCCGCTTCTAACTAACATCAGCCCCTTTAACCTCTTACCTCCCCATTATCAGTTTCATCTTATGAAGGCATTTCTTTGTCTGGGTCACTATCCCACTTAAAACCTCCACACTACCTATTGGGTAATGGTCACCCTCATTTATGAGCCCCATAGTTGTAGCCTCATACTACATCTTCACATTTATTTCCATTTCCCCTTCAAGAGTCCCATGTTCCCTGTGACCACACTAGTTTTCAGACCTTAAAGTATGCTGATCTTTTTGCCTCGAATGCCCATCTCAGTCATGCCACATGCTAAATTTATTCATTTATACATTTCATTCATTCATAATATATTTATTTTTTACTCACTTCCAAATCCTACCTTTTTAATTAATCCTTACCCAACTACTTCAATCTCCAATGGCTTCTGATTTCTCTAGTCCCACATAATAGTTATTTCTCTACCTTATTCATTTGTCACTTTGAGTATGATTTTTTTTTTTGGAATATTTTTTTTCTGTCTATGTAATATGTCCCCAACTAGACTGTATAATTCTTGAGGAAAAGAAACTCAACAACTTTTTTATTGCTTCAGTGCTCTCAATAGTGTGTGCATATTTAATTATCTTTCTGAGCAGTTATTGTTCTCCTTGATCACAAAAGCAATGATGGAAAGGCTATTGATGAAGTTTACTCAATAAGCACTGAAATCAAGGACTAAGCAAATCCAGGACCGATTTCCAGAAAAAACACACACACATATTTTTCATAAGTGTGTAGTATTTAGCTAAAACATTTAACAAAAATTTTATAGGTTGTGCTCCTCCAATGCCTGCTGACTATTTTTTAAGATTTGATAAGCAGCTTTTGAATTTTAATAGTTTCTTGGCTGATCTAAAGAATACTTACTTCCTTTGACCTATTAAATAATAGAAATGTATGAACCCAGAGAGTTCATTGTGCTAATTGTTTCCTTTGGGGACTTATAAATAGCACTGTGGTGACTCTTTCTACAGGATCATTATCACTAGGTTGATGCACTTTTATTTCCTGCCTTTATACTCTTATCATCTCTACTTCCTAGGGTCCTGTGGAGAAGGAGAGGGGAATTGAAGATCTGTCCAGTTTCTAAAGTGTCTGTCAGGAAGGAGAAAAATAGAATTAGTGGTTCTTTTGGGGAAAAACTTCTGAAAAGGGTATTTTTACTGTTTGGGAGAAGTTCAGATTTTTCAGAATTGAAAATATGGTGCTAAGAACACACTGTCTTTGTTTTTCAGGTCAGTGGGCAAAAATGGCATGCTGGTTTCTATTATGCCATTCTAATGTGCAGACAGGGAAGATGGCCCATAAGTTTACTGAATGTCGTGCTCAGCCTAGAACTTGGCTCAAATAAGGCATTCCTTAAATATTTGTGAATAAATGAGTGTCAGAAGTGTTCCTTTGAATGTTTATGCAAAGTAAGGGGACAGACTAGTTATCTGTGATATAATGATTTGTGTTGAAAATCAGTCCACAGCTTTTTTGTGTGTGTGTGTGGCTCCTCTATTAGTAGAACATTCTCGGTCTTTGTAATGTTTTTTCACTGGTGGTAAACAGTGGTTTCAGCAGGATTATTTCTAGATAAACTTTTGGGCTATGCCCTCTCTCCTTGCACAACTCCCCCACTGTCCTTTCTCTTTGGGATCTTGCATCTAAGCTAACATAAACTGAGGCATTCACGACTCCCAGTGCATTATCACATTGCTAAGAAACACACGCATATTTTACCTGAAGTCTTCTGGAGACATACAGTAATGTGAGAACTTGTAGAAATCATTCTAATGAGAGGAGAATATTTGGGGTCTTTATCCCCCTCCTCAGCCTATAGCTAAAAGACTATAGCACTTCTCCTTCATATTGGGGCAGAGGTTCTGTTTTTCCAATTTAGAGGAAAAAATTAAATGAATATTTTGATATTAATGGGCTTGTCTATAAAAATTTGTTTTGAATTAAGTTTCTCTCTGAGAACACATTAAGTTTCTTAAATTTAGCCCATAGCAAAGCATGGCCCAGAAAAGTCTAATACAAGACTTTCTCTTTTTAAATTCAGTTTGAAAGTGAATGCAAACAAGTAGAAAAACCACAAAATAAAAGAAATTTCTAGACTCTAAAGATAACCAAGGGAATTGGATATCATCTATTATACCCCCAATGTCTAAAAACAAACCAAAATAAAAAGCATTTAATCAATTTTCAAGATGCTCTAATCTTTTATTTAAAAATGAAAACATTCTTGCGATGTCAAGATTAAATGTGTTTATTTTGAGTTAGTGGATACAATGGTATATTAGATACCAGCACTCCAAGCTAAACCTATGTATTTGCCTCTAAACCTTCACACATTGTCAGTTTCCATTCCTCTAAAATTCCACCACTGGGCCTTCTATTTCTAGCAAAATCATAGTTCAAATTTTAATTTAAAAAAAAAAGGCAAAAGCAAAATTGATCACCATATTGTGCTTCCAGTGCCCCCAGAAAGATTTTGTCTCAAATAGATGTTTGTTGTTTTCAGTAAAGGGGGAAAAAATAACATGATCACTTAGTAATGGCACAACTAGAAAACAGAATGCAGATTAAAAGAAGCAGTTTAGGCTGGACCTAGTTAAGTTAGTTTCACCCCCTACCCAGTTAAAATTCATATAATATCATGGATATGACTTCAAAGTTAAATTGTTCAATTTCTGGGCCACATACTTAAGTGTATTGGCTAGTACGTTTTTGCACTGAAACAGAAGCAATACAAGTTTTATGTTCTACCATTACACTTCCAGATTTTTCACTTATGACTATACCTGCCAACCTAATGATTCTTGCATGCATTAGAGTTTGCTTTTGTAGAGTTAAGTTTATTTTCCCCACCCCTCCCACTCCCATAAACGTTGCGCCAATGCGAACTCTTTGCCCAATTTAATGAGAATGTTGCCAAGGACAGCTCTGTGCCACCTCAGGACAGGAATCCCCTGTCCCCTTCCCAGGCTACAGATGGATCAGTAGTAACGATCACATCTCATCGTACATGCAGACAGACACTGTTCCCTTGATTCCCCCATGCCAGAGGCATACAAGTCAGCAGGTATGCATACAAAAATGGCATTAAAAAGAAAAAAGAAAGAAAAAAGAAAAAAAACAGAAAAAGCTTTCTTGTTAAAGCCTATCGTCCTAGAAGGAATCCATTGCTTTGAATTCACTTAAAGCCTGTACAGGCGAAATGTGTTTCTTCTGAGAACCTCTTCTAACTCGTGTCTGGAATTCTTCAGGCTTTTCTCTCTTCACAAGAGGCTTCTTCTCTGGAGCTTTCATCTTCCAAGACACAACAGGTGAGTTGACAGCTGCTGTCCCATAGACCTTCTGGTATTTGGTTGAGGCCACATAGGATGCTTTCACCGTGAGGACAACAGCATTCATCAGGTTTTTAGCTGCCTGGATAAGTGATGTGGCACTGTCCAGCTAGAATGGGAGAAGAATAAGAGACACCAGGGTTAATCAAGGCCCCAAATTCACAAGATGATGGTGCAACTTCACAGCCGAAACAATGCTTTGCTTGTGCAAATAAACAGTATTGCCAAAAAGGAGCAAATAATCACAAGATAAGGTGAACAGGCCACAAATCAGTCACCTGTCTTCTCTTATCCCTAATTTCAAAGTAAAAAGAAAAGAAAAAGGGTATCACTCAATGATGCATAGCTTTCTAGAATTTTAATATGGCTAAAGACAAAGCTCCCTCTTTAGCATGTAATAATTCCAAGGTAGCAAAAGTCTTCCAAAGTGAAACATCTCATATTACTACATTAGTCTATGAAATAGTTAGTAATGGTGACGATTACTCAAATGTCGGAAAAGCACTTGAGAATAAGTTCTAAAGGGTTACATCTCAATTTTATGGTTCTACCAATGGAAGTATTTTTCCATCTATAGACTATTTGTACATCCTGAATTTAGGATTGGTAAGGACGCAAGCAGCTAAACAAAGGAACAACCAACTCGTGGGTGACTTTGCTTTTACTTAGGTGTTTATTGAGCTTGGAGTGTCCATTTAACTATCCCCAGTCCTTGAATATTCTTCCTTTAAAAAATATCAATAACTGTGTCAGGATCTTATAGAAAGCACTTCGTGAGACTCCCATAGCCACGCGTTAAAGAAATATTGAGTACCTACTGTGTGCCAAACACTTAAGTTATTTCCCCATTTAACTCTCACAACAACTCTATGAAGTAGGCATTATTTTCATTGCCATTTTATAATGATGCATGCAGATGTCCAGTAGTAACTTGTACCAGTTTACACAGCCTAAATAATGTAGTCCTAAAATTCAACATTACTGATCTGTACTGCTACCCTGTTGGATAGGATAGCTTTAAAAAATGTTATGACAAGTCGCAACTTGAGAATATGACAGCAATTGTTTTGGTTACCTCTTTTATGCTTTTAACTAGTTAGTGAGGTACATACTGTATACTAAATAATCCAATATCTGCTTCAACTTTCTTCTTGCTTCACTGCCTGGACCCTAGATTCTGAAGAAGCTCAAAACTGCATTTCCCAGACTCCCTCTCAGCCAGCATTCTACGTGTGACCTAGTGAAAGGAAAGAATCAACAGCTGGACTGCAAATCTTACTCCAGTCTAGGGGATACTTTCATCAACCTTCTTACATTATAGTATCAACTAAGGAAATGTATCCATTACAGTTGAATGAAGGAAGCAAGGGTGGGTTCCTAAGTATGCTGTTCCTAATTGTTGATATTGTGTATCGCATAACCAGTAATTCATGCATGTATAATTTCATTCCCATTAAAGAATAGGGATCAGGTATACAACCTTCTGAGATCTAGGTGATTAGCAAAATGTTTAAGCTGAGAGACTTTAAAATCCTGTGGGGCTCCTTATGTGATGTGCTCGGCATTCACTTTAGCTTTGTATTATTTCTATGACCAAAATGTGTTCCATGCAGTGATTATCAGATGTTTTATCTAATGCCTTTGTGATATTGTTGCTCTGCCTGTTCTTTGTTCCATTTCCTTTATTAAATCTAAAATGTTTTGCTGAGTTAAAAAAAAAAACACTCACAGGAGCTCAATTCTTGGCATCACCAAAAAAGCTCCATAGTGTGATCACTGGGGAAAACAATGGAAGATGCTTTGTGTGTATAAATCCTTTCAATACCATAGAATTAAGGCCTTACCACTGGGGAAAAACATATTAAAGGGTATTACACTGACCCTACAAGAATATAGAGAAGCAAAGATATTTTTGGATTAAAGCCATGATCCAATGAACATATACTTGACTGCTTTATGAATTAACCAAAGGGATAGAATAACCCATTTACATGAATTTACCACTGTATTATACTGTACAAGGTGCACATATACCAAAATAACTGCTTAACCCATATTTTTTATACAGCCTAAATTTCTAAAGCTAGAAAAATAAAAGCAAAATTCTAGATTATTAATGTTAACAGGAGAGAAGCCAAGCATGGATTAATGTTGTGGTTCTCAAAGTATAGTTCCTGAGCCAACAGCATCAGCATCACCTGGGAACCTATTAGAAATCCAATTTCTCAGGCCCAACCCAAAACTTATTGAATCAAAAACTTGCCATCTTTGTTTTAGCTAACCATCCAGGGGATTCTGATACATGCCAAAGTTTGAGAACCACTGGATTATTGAAACCCAAAGACCATCTTGAAGGCTTATATTATCCAATGATTTCAGGACTTCTACCATAACCAAGTTTGACAACATCACAGCCAGTTATCTGGCTGAATTTTACTTTTTCATCTCTCATCATACCCCAGGTAGAAGTGTAAATAATGAAAGACAAAGATGAGATAGCAAAATGTTGGGACAATTAGGTGAAGATCAGTCATGGTTTCTTTAGAAGCAAAATATCCTACTTCTTTTGGCCAATTCATTGTCCCCTGTAAGTCTGTCAGGTTTCAAAAATGAGTAATATTTATTCCTAAAGTTAATTCTATTGTGTGCTATGAGTAAGGAAAGGGTGAAATGATATTATGTCAGGGACAGTTTTATTGATTTGCTTTGGGCAATAAAATTAGTAGAAGTAAAATGAGACAAGATGTGTCTATTATATTACTAAATGGTTCCCAAAGAGTGAGTTCTGGGAGAATGGAGTTGATCTGAAGAGAAGGATTACAAGTAATTTGGAGATTTTTACCACAGATTCCATTTTCATATAGATGGTGTCTAATTCTGCAGCAAAAATATGAGAGCCTGTCTCTTCTTCAGAACCCCTCTGTTTTCCCAGCCTGATGCAGGAATCCTGTGAATAAACCTAATACATTGGTTGAAGGTGAGATAGCTCTGAAATATAAAGCCAACGGTTTCATTCAAACTACCTGCTAAGGCAGATCTTGAATTTGTGGGTGAGGTAAAATGAGGAGGTGGGGGATCTAGCCAACTAGACTTGAACAAACCCACCCACAGGCAATAAGCCCAATCTAAAATTATTAATATAAAATGTGACTTTTTAAAAATGTTGAATCCCCAAAGGATACATTTTATCCTAGACCCACTTTCATGATTTTAGATCATTATCAGCACAATCAATTATTTTTATTTAAAACTTGGTTTCCTTTATGCTTGTTCAAAATAGTAGCCTGGTTTCCAATTGGCATGTTTTGGCTAAATATTCACTTCCTAAAGAAATGACATTGGAAGAGTAAAGTTACATGACAAGAAGTTTTTTATACAAGGTTTAGGAATACTTGACATAATTGCATTCTACTTTGTGATTTATACTGTAAATCTTCAAACAAGATGTGTAAATGAATAAGTGAAGTTCTAATAATAATAACCAACATTAATTGAGTACTTACTGGGTGCCTGGCATTGCCCGAGTCCTTTTAATTGTGAGATTTAATTTTCAGAAATTGAAGCTTAGAGAAGTAATGAAAGTTGCCCCTGCAGTAACTGGCAAAGTAGGGATTAGGACCAATACTGTCTCTCTCTAAAGTTCACCATCTGACTATAGCTTCTGGCCTCAGGTATGTTTCTGTCCAGTACTCAGCCCCTCCCTGTCCTCTGGGCTGTCTTCCTGGTTTGAATTCACCCTCATGGCAGCAGAGCCTGGAATCTGATCTCTGCTGATTTCTCTTGCCTACTCCCGCCTCCCTTTTTTTTTTTGGAAGCACGTTTACTGCAAAGCTACAATGACTGGTTATCACCTTAGGTGTGACTCAGCTGCTTTAATTAGCTTTCTAATTCTTTATCTGGGCTAGTCTTGCTAGCTTTAAAATGGCCTCAAAAGTCAACCACATCTCAGCTCTTCCTCAGCCTGACCTTCCTTACATTGACTGACCTTTTCAGTAGAAAGAATTGTCCATCTTTTCCTATTTAAGGGTCATTCTATTCCTCCTGGACATCCCATTAAGTTCCTGTACCCAGTCTAAGAGTAACTGCTCTTTGTCAGTTAGTTTTAAAAACAGGAGCCTACATTTAGCAAATGAGATCATGTGCCAGTCTCTGAACTAGCTCCCTGAATTTCATTTCTCTCATTTAATCTCTCAACCACTCGAGACAGGTAATGGTATATTAGAATAGTATATTCTGCAAATACCTGGTGAAACCAAGATTTAAACTCAGGTGGTCTAACTAGAGAGTCCCTGTTCTGACCATTGCTCCATGCTGCTTCCCAGAGCCATACATAGCAGATGAATCCTCAGCCCCAAAACCCAACAAGCTGTTAGACTAATTCTCCCTAGTCCATCCCATAGCCGTCTGCTATCCCTAACCACAGAAATTAGACTTCTCCTAATTATGTCACTATTTTTTAAAATATCAAAGTACTATTTTCAAAAAGCAACAGATGTTTCCTCACATCTTGTTCTATTATAGTCCATGAAAAAGCAAATAAGGGCAGGAGAGCTGTTTTACTGGCATTTTTATAGGGCATATTCTGGCTGCTTTTTCCTGCCTCTGTTCCCAGTCTTTTCTTCTTAACCCACTACACTTCTAATATACAGTCAGATTTCTCCTTCCCTATGCCATCTTCCTTTTGTGTTTTGAATGGAGAGAAAGAATAGAAGGAAGACTTTCCTGAACTGTGATCCTTATGTTAATCAATATTTGTTCTGCCTAATTCCGTACAACATCAATACCAACAAGGCCATGAAAAGTACTTGAAGTGACTTTCACACAGTTTACATAATCATGTGAATATTTCTGAAACCCCATGTCATCAGTTGCTACTTCATTCACCATTGCAACAGGGGTTCAGTTTCAAAACGTGACTGTACCACTCAACTGCACTCTTTTGAAGGAAAGTGCAACCACATCTCTTAAAATGCCAAATTCTCATCTACTCTTCATCCTCCAGTTTATCCCTTCTTTTTTTGACCTACACATTTAGCCATCCAAGTAATTCTTCAGACACATATTGAATATCTAGTTTGTGTCAACCACTGCATGTGAGTGTTGGGTATACAAACATAAATAGACATATGTGCTGAACTACATACAAGAACTCACAGTACAATGACAAAAATAGACACATAAACTAAAAGGTTTAATGCTGTATGATGGTGTTTTAGTAGGATGTGAGATGCTTAAAGGAACCAAAAGAATAGGGGATCAACCTTGATTCAGGTAGGGATGGGGCAAGAAAAAAAAAGCCTCATGGTGGGCATGATCTAAACTCTCTTTAATGAATAAGAGGTTGTTGGTGACTGGATGGTTAAGAGTGGTGAAAAAGGACGATTCTCAAATTCCTAGCTAGTACAACTTGGTAAATATTAATGCTCTTAACCCAGACTATGGAAATAAGAAGGAAACTGAGGTGATAATTAGCTGAGTTTAAATTTGGACCTACTGAGTTTGATGTGTCTGTGTTACATCAAGGTGGAGTTATCAGAGGAACAATTACAATTATGGGAGTAAACCTTGGG
This sequence comes from Cheirogaleus major, assembly GCA_963574435.1. Lineage (NCBI taxonomy): Eukaryota > Metazoa > Chordata > Mammalia > Primates > Cheirogaleidae > Cheirogaleus > Cheirogaleus major. The sequence goes on along the minus strand of CAUYPO010055185.1, from coordinate 13,380 downwards.
GAGCTAGATGTTTAAAATCACCTTGCTTCCACTGATCTTCCCAGTTGTTTCATGAACAGTGTTCTGCATAGTATAGGTATATAATGTATGCCCATTTCTGCCTGATTTATTCTTCCCTTACTATTCCTTATTTAGTGTTTTTTATAAACAGAGATAATAAAATGCTGAATGAAATATTAAAATCCCTATTCTCTCCCCAGGCCCAAAAGTCCAATAAATTTACTAAAAAATTTCTCAGCATAAGATTTTTAAGATCAAAATCAATATCCTTTTAATAATCTGAGACATAGCATCATTGAGAAATATCTTATTTGGATAGAAAGTATCATTGGCCATCTAAGGAATAGTTGAGTAATTATAACAGTCTTTTATCCTTCATAATAATGGTTAACTTCCTGGACCCAACCAACAATAAAACAAATGCAGTTTAGGTTTAACAGCTTGCTTTAAAAATACCCAGCAGTGTCAAAAGCGCAAAATAATATAAAAGGAGTGGGGAATGCAGTGCATATGACATAGTAAATGTTTTAGGATGTTGATTTTTGGGATCCAGGCATAGAATTACAGAAGAGAATTAGGATTTGACTGTGCATTCTGCATTCATCCATTTGCAATATGTATATAGAGATAGATCCAATTTCAGGTTATATGTCTATTTTCAAAACATCTGATTATCTAGCACCAAATATTAATGAAACATAAATGGCAGTTCATGAAAATCTAAAGTACAAAGCAATCTGTCACTGGATTAAAAATAATGCAAATGTCCTAGAACTGCTGGCTACACTAAATAGAATAAAATAAACTAAATCCATTTGGAAGGTGATTTTGAAATAAAAATAAAAACTGAGGAATTTGCTTTGATTACTTCAAAAGCCTTAGAAATGCCTTGAGAAGGAACCAGTCCCATTTGGGCCTCAGCTATTTTATTTTCATTATCTCAAGTCAGAGCTAATAACGAATGATTTTGAGAATCCTAAAATAGTTTCCCACATATGGGTAAAGTCCATTTTAGCATTTTGTAATATTTTAAATGGGAATAACAGCTTTAACATAGAGGTATTTTAACTGGGCTATACTACACACATTCAGGCCTAGAGTAGGTTTTTCAGGGGAGGAAGTTGTGATGGAAGAATTGACAATAAATTGAAAGCCAATACCTAGAGAAAGCTGGAGTCTTTTCACTGGAGCTGGTCATTTATTTATATTTAAACTGTTATATCCCTCAAAGGAGTCACAAATTGCTTGCAGGAGAAAAAAAAAAAAAAAGATTTTGCTACAAGTCAGCTTTGCTGTTAATGAATTGGAGGTTAGAAACCCAGAGCATTGGAGCCTATTATCCACCAAGAACATTTCATGTTTAAAAAATCCATGAGGCTTTGAAAAGATATTTGATCTCCTTAGAAACCGTGATACATCTGAAATACCTTGAAATATCTGCGTTCTTTTTCCAGGATCTATATAAATAACACTTTTTTTAAAAACTCTGGTAAGTCCAGGGTAATAAATAACTCAAGCAAACAAAGACACGGTGAAAAAAGTTCAGCCTAATCGCATCTTTCTCCACTTAAGTCATCTCAGGATGTTTATACACTTGCAAAAAAAGACATTTCCTTTATGGCAAGCCCTCATTTCAGTGCTCTAGTCTACTCACTCTTCCTCAGCAAAACATCAACAGTGAAGTAAGTTAGCAAAGCTGGGTTCCTTCCTCCTAAGTCAGTGACATCGGTGGACAAAGGGCAACAATTTGCCACTCACCCTTATAGTGTCCGTGGCAGGCATTACTAATCAATCATGGCTCTTTGCTTCCCCAGAATCTGCTCAGTGGCAGGGAAAAGCAGCTTATTTACCTTCCTCCTCCAAAAGGTCACATTTTGACAAGGCTGTCAAAAACAACTCGATTCATTTTATAGCACAGATGCATCATCCATTTGTACTTCTATATTTAAATTAACTTGTTTAAGACCTTTTGGTTTTGTTACTACCTATCAGACTATGGACAAATACTGCCATCTAAATAATGCTGCATTTTGTCTTTTGTTTCCATAGCTAACTTTTAGGGACAAATTGGGCACTTCTTTGTACCAACACCATATTATGACTTGCTAATTAATGACACCATTAAGGAAAAGATACAAGTATTAACAGAAATACAAAGTGCTTTGGGGATGATTTTAAATCAAGTGATAAAAATTAGCTACCTATACTAACAAGCATGGTGTCTGAGGTGAAAAAGACCATCACAGGCATGTTCTTTTTATCGTTTAAAAAATGCATTAAAATGGTTCATTTGAGAACTGAATAGCTGAATTTCTATGGGATAACTCCTAGAGAGTTACTTTTAATCCCAGGGGTATTCCCATTTGATTATGAGATCTTAAAAAGCAAATATTTTACAGCTCTAAGTAGTGGATCAATCACGATAGAAAGGAGGACAAGAGGTCTGTTATTTTTCCTTCAGGGCATCCTTGAGTGATGCCAGAGAACCAGCTGGTGCTCTACCAGTGCTGAAAGCCAGTTGTTAAGAAATCTGTATGTAATGGCTCAAGATTAAATTGGCAAAGACTTTAGCAGAAAGGCACTGCAATCACAGTCAGGCTAAGAAAAAATCTCCACAGCCTTGCTGAGAAATTTACCAGTTGGCTCTCAGGTAACTTTCTCAACTGGACATATTTGTGTCTTCCTTTTTAATTTATTTAGGTAGGTAGTAGCGCTTCATAGTCAGCCAGTCCACTGATTAACTGTCTTCATTTGCATTTTTTCAATTATAGGTAAGTAAACCTTGGGGACTCCCATGAAGGCTTAATTACAGTCAACAAATTTCCTAAATATGGCTTAGAGCCATTTTTTCCCTCACCATTAAAGACAGAATAGTTTTTGCTCAACACAAACAAGGTATTCTTTCTAACACTGAAATCCCAAAGAGAAGTGGGAATATTGAGATGTGTTGGCCCTTGGGAAGTTATGAACAGGGATATCTATCCATTCAGGCAGTCTCCACCTCCTTTCTCTATACTACTTCCTCCCTGCTTCCTTTCACAACTTTCCTTTTTCCCCACCTTTCGGGGTCTCCTGGCCCAGAGATCTTTAAGTTATTTGTTTCCATAGAACAAAAGACCCATGAGGAAATAAATCCAACAAGGGAAGAAGTGCCAATGGATTTTCAGGCACTCACCATGATTGAGAAATATTATTGGGCAGAGAGACATTTCTTATGTCACATAAATACATCTTGCATTAATTCTTGATCTTGTCATCTCTGATCACGTGCATCAGCATGTTATTAACATTCAAGATTTATGTCTTATAATAACTCTTCAAGGGGCTAAGGTTCCTTTTTGCCTTCCCTGTAGAGGAGAGCCAGCTAGCAGAGCACACTACCTTCATTTCCGCCATTCTCCCTCCTGATCAATATCACTACTACCAGGAGACTATATAAGAGGAGGCACTGTCCAAGAACCCAAGGGAAATAAGTCTTCATAAAATGAATCAAAGATCCACTAATAATGGACTCCATGCTCTCAGGAGGGCCTAACTTTGTATGCATTTGGTATCTGCTGAAGGCTACTTAACAACTTACAAAGTGCCTCCTGCCTCCAGAACGCACAACTACCGCATGAAACGTAGACTACAAGAATCAAGGTTTGGGTGCTGGTTGGTGGAGCCTGGAAAGTGAGCATAATCTGAAGCCTCTGGATTCTTCTTCATTCTTTCACTTCACTTCACATCCAGACACTAGGAATTGTGTCGTAACATGGCATTATTCATAGGTTGGGGAAAGTAAATTCTCATCCAGGCCATGCCTCTATCCTCAAGCACATGGAAAGAGCTAGTTCAAAGCCTCTGTTGCTACTGAGGTCCTGGACGAAGTGAGTAAGGAAGAGCAGAGATACCCCTTGCCCAGTGTTTGCTGACTCTGATCAGCACCCCAGCTCCTCTTTGTTCATGGGATCAACTTGTCCCCACCCCTTTCTTCCAAGTCCTGTCATTTTTCTCTCTCTCTGGTAATGCATTCTTACATTCAGATGTATGCTCTACCCTCCTTGTTGTCACCTGCCTATCCATATTTTCTTCTTTTGCAGTGATGAAAGCCTGGGCTTTGGACTCAAACTGTGATTGGACTGATCACTGTGATTTTTTAAAAAAATTTTAACTTTTAATTTCAGAATATTACAGGGGTACATTTTGGTTACTTATATTGCCTTTGCACCACCCAAGTCAGAGCTACAAGTGTGCCCATCCTGCAAACAATGCATACCGCACCCATGAGGTATGAATTTACCCACTCCCTCCCACATGCCCAACAGCCGATGAATGTTACTTCCATATGTAAACATGAAGTGTTGATCATTTAGTACCAATTTAATGGTGAGTAAATGTAGTGCTTGTTTTTCCATTCTTGTGATACTTAGAAAGATGGGCTCCAGCGTCATCCAGGATAATACAAGAGGTGCTAGTTTACCATTGTTTTTTTTATGGCTGAGTAGTACTCCATGGTATACATATACCACATTTTATTAATCCACTCATGTATTGATGAGCACTTGGGTTGTTTCCACATCTTTGCAGTTGTGAATTGTGCTGCTATAAATATTTGAGTGCAAATGTCTTTTTCATAGAATGTCTTTTATTTGCCTTTGGGTAAACACCTAGCAGAGGGATTGCTGGATCAAATGGTAGTACTACTTTTAGTTCTTTAATGTATCTCCATATTACTTTCCATAGAAGTTGTACTAATTTGTAGTCCCACCAGCAGTGTATGAGTGTTTCTCTCCCTCTACATCCACACCAAAATTTGTTGTTTTGGGACTTTTTGGTAAAAGCAAATCTCACTACAGTTAAGTAATAGCTCACTATAGTTTTGATTTGCATTTCCCTAATGATTAGAGATGTTGAACATTTTTTCATATGTTTCTTGGCCGTTAGTCTGTTGTCTTTTGAAAAGTTTCTGTTAATGTCCTTTGCCTACTTTTTAATGGGGTTGTTTGATTTTTCTTATTGATTTTCCTGAGTTCTATATAGATTCTTGTTATCAGCCCTTTATCAAGTGTATAGCATGTGAATATTTTCTTCCATTCTATAGGTTGTCTGTTCACTCTAATGATAGTTTCCTTGGCTGTGCAGAAACTTTTATTTTTGTTGTTGCTATGATTATCTTTGGGGTCTTCTTTGTAAATTCTTTGCCTAGGCCAATGTCTATAAGAGTTTTTCCAGAATTTTATTCTAGAATTCTAATGGTTTAATGTCTTAGGTTTAATTCTGTTATCCATTGTGAGTTGATTTTCATGAGAGGTGTGGATCCAGTTTCGGTCTTCTACGTGTGGCTATCCAATTTTCCCAGCACAATTTATTGAATAGGGATTCTTTTCCACAGTGTATGTTTTTGTCTGCTTTGTTAAAGATCAGATGACAATATGAGGATACTTTATATCTGGGTTCTCAGTCCTGTTCCATTGGTTTATATCTCTGTTCTTGTGCCAATACCATGGAGTTTTGGTTACTATAGCCTTGTAGTATAGCTTGAAGTCTGGTAGATTGATGTCTCCCAATTTGTTCTTTTTGGTTAAGATTACTTTGTATGGAACCAGAGAAGACCCCATATAGCCACAGTGTAGAATTATTTTTTTAGATCTGTGAAAAATGATGTTGGTATTTTAATATGGATTGCATTGAATCTGTAGATCACTTTGCATAGTCCAGGGGTCCTCAAACTTTTTAAACAGGGGGCCAGTTCACTGTCCCTCAGACCATTAGAGGGCCATTGGAGAGTGCAGTGCACATTCCACACATGCACACTGTGGGTCCTGGACGAACTGGCTGCTAAGCAGGACAGGCAGCAGCGGCAAAAACACCCGGCAGGCCAGATAAATGTCCTTGGCAGGCCGCATGTGGCCCGTGGGCCACAGTTTGAGGACGCCTGAGACATTTTTAACAATGTTGATTCTGCTGATCCATGAATATGGTAGTGTTTTCATTTGTTTACATCCTGTGCAATTTCTTAGTGTTTCATAGTTCTCCCTATATAGGTCTCTCACTTCCTTAAATATATTCCTAAATATTTAATTTTCTTTGATGCTGTTGTGAAAGTTATTGTGTCTTCAGTTTTATTCTCGGCTTGACTGTTATTGACATACATGAAAACTACTGATTTGTATGCATTGATTTTGTATCCTGAGACTTTGCTGCATTCATTTACCAATTCCAGGAGTCTCTTGATTGAATCTTTGCAGTTTTCTAGATATCTTGAACAAGCTACTCAACCTAGCTCTACCTCAGATTCTTTAAAGAAAAAAATGAAAACAGCACTTTCTGGGATTATTAAGTGTTAAATGAGATAACTGCCTTAAAGCTGAGTGCCTGGTAAGCCCTTAACAAATCTTAACTTTTGTTATTACTGTTATTCATCTTTCCTTAAACCACTGTTGAATCCAAAGAGGGTCTTGTGAAATTTATGTTTCTTTTTTTGTACCTCTTCCTCTTCACTCTCTCCTTTCAAGGTTTCCCCCATCCACCATTTTTGACTTTAACTCTCTTCTTACTGAAGCTACCACCATGTTTGCTTGCCCTCAATGGGCTGAGTATTATGGTTTTAGTGTATTAGGAATAAAGGAATGGAGAAATTCATGAAGGGAAAAGAAAGACAACAAGAGACCTGTATCTTTTCTAGCACTACTGGATTCTTTAGATGGAATAAAGGAGAAATCAAAATTGAGTACAGGAAAACATAGGGATTTTACATAAAGGTGTAACACTTAAAATATCTAAGGACATCTCAGGCTCGGTAGAGGTTGGAGGAAGACTGATAATAGATTGTCTTTCCTCCATCTTGGCTTTCTTTTAATAGATATTTAAGCATGACCTTCTCAGGCTAATTTGAAAAGTATCATAAGAAATAGTATTAAATATTTTACACAATCTGTTATAGGACCTAAAATGCCAAAATTTCAAGTTATTTGTTCTGGTTAAGATATTATTTCTAAATATTTCTTATTAAAAAGCAAATAGTGTTACCTGGAAAGGGTAATGCATTAATTCATTCAACTCTCAGTTTATGCTGTTGTCAGACCCCAGATGAGATCTCTAGCTACCTCAAACCCTTCTGGTATGGAAGGGCCCATCAGACACTGAAGGCCAAACTTCCCATGCTCTGTGTTTATCTTCATTAGAACACAAGCACTTGGGTTTTCCATGAATAATCTTTACTCTTAAATTATTGGATTTAACACCTGCCATCTTCAGCTAAGACTGGCCTCGTCTCATCATCTAAATCTACCAATAGATTCCCAATGTTTAATCTACATATTCTTCATGGGTATTTGACAATCTTATCCAACTAGCTTCCCCGAACATGAGCATACCAATTTTGCTGCCTTTAGTTCTACTGTGCTCACATTTATTAACCAAATAAGGTAGCAAAAAGTAGGTTCTAAGAACAGACCTTCCAAAGAAACAATCCAAGGTGATTCAAAGTAAAATTCTAAGGAAGAACATTGCCTTCCTTAAGCCTGTAGAAGCCAGGAAGTAGCAAGAAGTAGGATAGTCACCATAAAAAACAATGGGCATTCTTAAGACAACCTTTACTTGATGATGCTCTAAGTTCCTTACAGAACCAATAAAGCAAGGTTGGTTAGTGGTGTGACACACTGTTATCTATTCTTCATTGCTACTCTTAGCAGACATACCCAGTCAATCACAGTTCTTTTCTCTCCTGATCCTAGACATGGTGTCAGAATTCTCCTCCACACACAGCCCAAACACTAGCAATTGACAAGAGAAATTAAGATGAAACCTATTTACCATACACACTATGGGCCTTCTAACTATACAAGACTGCACAGGAGAAGGCTATTCTTTGATTCACATCACCTATGCAATCATTGTTCTAATAAAGAACAGTATATTAATATCACTTCCTCCTCCAATATCATAATTTTCTCCTTACATAATTCATAAAGAATGATATCTTAAATATCAGAAAACTGAAGTGAAATGTTAGAAATATATGTAGCTATATAAAATAATTTACTACATTAACCTAAAATTTCAACTCTTCTTTCATTATAGAAATGAGAATTAGGACAAGAAGAAATGGTATCATTATTTAAGGGCTCATAAGAGGTCTTCATAATAAAGCATAGTTTAAAACTCAGTGATTTTAATTAAATTCATTTTAAATTTGAGAAGTTGATCCATGGCTCTTTATAATTGAGCAAATTTTTCCTGTCTACTTTAAAACATTTTTTGAATATACACAGAATAATACCCTCCAGATCATTTTCTTTCTTCTTGGTTACTATTTTTTCCATTGTGAACTGTAAACCCACTACCAATGTGAACACGCATTCAAATAATCTCTAAGTGCTCACTGTGTACACTGTAACCTACCTTTAATTCAGAACCCATCTCAATGAGTTGTAACCATTATTTCTTTTAGTTAACTTCCATTTAGCTTCCACTTCACATTCTTGCAAAGTTACTTCACAAAGACCTCTTGACATTTAGAGAATGATCTAGGCTTTTGTAAACCTTTTCTTATCAACTTTTCCAAATCTTCAGAGACAGCAAGAGCTCTATGATTAACTCCACCAACCCTACTCCTCCCACAGTGTTCATTTCAGTTACTGGCAACATAATTCTTCCTACCATTTGAATACCCAGAATCTTATGTTACACCTGTTCTGACTCAACGTTCAATCTGCCATTACATCTTGTCAGCAACATCTTCAGAACATATCCAGTAGGTGATCTCTTCTCACCTTGCCCACTCTTATCACCCTGGCCAACTCATCAGAACCTCTTACTGGATCATTGCAATCGCTTTTCCTAAGTAGTTTTCTTGCTTTCCACCTTTAAACCCCTTATTCAGAGGCCAGAACGATACTGTTAAACTAACTACTCTTAACATCCTCCTCCAGGGGCTCCCTATAAATCCAAAGCTATCAAAGTGGTCTTTAAGGTCATATTATCTGGGCCTCAATACTTCTGATTTCTCTCTCACTCACTCAACTCCTAAGTAATGGTCTCTTGGCTGTTGCTCAGAAAGCCCAATCATGCTTGAAATGTAAGGCCTTAGTATTTACTATTTCATCTTCCTAGAACACTCTTCTCCAAGACATCTGCAAGGTTTGTTCCTTCATCTCCTCTGATATTTATTCAAATAGCAGCATCTTGGTGAAAAAACCAACCTCACCACACTTTTCAAACTGCAACTCTTTCTGCCTTTCGTGCTTCAATTTGCTACTCTCTGTCCCACTATAATATTTTTCATACACTTATTACCACGCAACATACATTTTCTTCTTTTGTTTATTGTTCCTCACACCCTTGCTATATCCCAAACACCTAAACCAGTGCCTGGCATAAAGGCCTCGAATAAACATTTGCAAAATGTTGTTGAACCACTGTAACTCTACGGATGGGGAAATAAGAGATGAAAAGGCTTTTCCAAAGACACAAATCTAAGGGACAATGCTTAGCCCATTACCCATTTCTTCTACCATTTCATTCTTCCATGGAAGTGTACCCAAAGGTGGAGTATCAGGAGAATAGACTTTGGACACATAATAAACTTTAGCTAATCTGCAATATAAATCTTGTTGCCCTTTACCCTGTGTGATAGCTTCAAGATCAGCCTTTGCTCAGAAAACAGCTGCAATTTAAATTCTTTGTGTTTAATTACTGCCTTCTGTTAATAAAATAGTGAACTTTCTTTAAAGACCATCTTCCTTCTTAATAGTACTAGCATTTGCAAGGCACTGAGCTGGGTTTGTTAGGTATAGTGCTGGTGCCTTAATAAATGATCTCTAATCTTTAAAAGATGTACCAGCTAGATATCATCTCTTCTTTACATACGAGGAAACTGAAATAGAGAAGAGTTAACTTTTATATCAGCTTGGGTGTTCATAATATTCCTAACTGGTAGAAATCCACCATAGGCTTTTCCTGCTCTAAACTCTTTATTCCTGGCTATTAGTGCCATTTATTTGGAGGTAAGCAAGCCTCATGATATGTCTGTAACTGTACACAAGTGTGAGTCACATAACCAAACAGGAATGAGGCAAATTTCCTCAAGCCATAAAGGAAAAAAGTTACACAAACTTGCAATTAATGATTCACGTGAGATCTGGACTAGGCCAGCTGTAGGCCATCATGATCTATTTTCTTGCCAGCAACTAAAAAAGCCATCTCTATGTTCAAAGAAAACCTGATTAAATACAACTTCTAATTCTCTTTGCACATAGATGCTACATATACCATTTCCTATTTATCAAAAAATAACACAAAAAGATCTTAATTTCTACAACATGGACTTTAAATCTGCCATGCAGCAGGCACCATGATGTGATGTGAAACTAACTGCCATAGTATGTAAGAACCCAATATGTATTAGCAGTCATCATCTATATTATCTGACCCATACTTGTTCAACTACCAGTGTGCAGAGCACAAGGAGACCAGTTAAGGAGATTCTTAAACTGCACAAAGCATAAGACTACATATTAGCGAAATTGGCTCTGAGTCTTGGCTGTGCCGGTTACTGGCTATAAAAGTTTGGGACACTCTAGTAACCTGAGTTTCTATTTTTTAACTGTAAAATGAGGTTAATAATATAGTTTCACAAGTTATTCTGAGGTCCAAGTGAGAAAATAAACTTAAAACACTCTTTAAATTTTAAAGATGTGTGTGACTATAAAAGATTATTATATAACTTATAAGTACCTTCAGGAAGTTCTTTTGGGATTTTCATCTAATTTACTGGAACACCTGGGTGCCCCAGGCGCAGGAAACCTTGTACAGGAAATGCTGTCCCAACAAATGACCAGGATAGCATGAGGCCACCATAAGCCTTAGCAAGACAAAAAAAAAAAAATTACTTCTAAAAGGTAGAAGAAGAAAACTTCTTCCACCAGACAGTGGGCAAGACTAGGGAAGAAGTATCCATAGGGTGACCTAGTTAAAAATCTCATTGTTTTCCATTTACAGAGAATGGCCAGGAAATACAGTTTTCAAAAGAAATAGAACACAGGAACCATGGGGTCCTTAAAACTGGCTCTGGAGAACAATCCAAAAAGAAGTAAAGAAATTCAACCAAAAGATCAAGGTAAGACCATTCTCATAACATGAGCTGCTAAATCATTCATGAATCTATCCTTGATGATTCTTCCTCAATTGTGGTTGCATTTATTGCTGGAATCAAATAATTACTTGTTTATTTGCTGCTTTGTCCTCAAAGCCTGTGGGGTGAGGGGGATGGTCTTGTTTCCATAGCTAGACTCCTGGCTCTTTATGAATAAGGACCTTTTTTCCCCTTACTGGTATGTTCTCCACAAAGGCTATCATAACATAAACCATACTGGGATTGGGTGCACATATTGGGATTCATATCTGGTCAGTTCAGTGATAGATTCATAGTTCAGGCTACCCCTGAACATCAATTATTTATAAGTAGGCTGGTCTTACATGTAAACTATCAATAAAAGTTGATCAGTACTTCTCTTTATTGGTTAATATACTCTAGATATTTTTCAGATTCAATACATATTGAATATCCCAACTAATTAGATCTTTCCTATACGTTACCACCACTTAATCCCCATCATTCTACAAATGGGGGACTGATGCTTAAGGAAAAGGTACGTGCTAGCTAATAGACAATTACCAGGGATTTAAGTGCATGACCTTTGTCCTCACACATAGTTTATTTAGCAGTACACCACAGTTCCAGTTGCTTTTGAATAAAAGAAAAAATAAAGGGCATTTAAGGTGGTTCTCCTGAGATGCCAGGATACTTCCCCATATCAGTGCCTGCCAGGGCTTCGCCTAATTTGGAACCTTCTAGTTTGTTTCTTCTGGAGTGAGTGTATGTTAGGGAAAATGCAGCAAAAGCACCAAAGTGTTCTCTTCAATCTAAAACTGGAAATATTATTTCTTTGGTCCAACAAAGAACCTCTATGGATGGGCAACATATTTTCTGTTCCCTTGCAAAAGAGGCTGAGCTATACTAGAAACTTTCAAAATCACAGATTAAAGGAAAGAATGCTCAAAAGACTAGAAATGCTTAATAGTATTGCTAAAAATCATAGAAAAATATTAATGGTTTCTTTGAAAGAAAGCCTCAAATATATGAAATTGGAAAACTTATTAGGGACAAAAAAAGGTACCACTTTAACTTCCAAGAAGATGACAACTTTTAACCAGAGAACAAAGATAAACATTAAAGGGTTGGAGATGATATGATACAGTATCTTGTCCCTACTAAAAATCATGCTTAATATTAAGATGAAAGTTTCCTCAAGGCACAATCTCTATCTTGGAGTCCCTGTGAATCTAGCCTTTGCCAAAGTTAAATCACCTCCATATTTATTATAAGACGTAAAGGCCGCCTCATTATTTCTTTACCTGATACATTAAAAAACGCCAAGGCAATTTCTTCAAATATACTCCAGGTACATCTTTGAAAGAAAGCATAATTTCTGTTCTATCTGGAGTTACCACCTGTTACAGCTTTCCAACTCTTTTAAAAAATGAAGGCTAAGCTATGAAACATATTCAATTTCTACCTCCAACTTATTTGGTTTCAAGGGCTCACCCAGTACTAATTTCAGCATTGCAGAGTCACTCATCACAGTATTATCTCAAGAAAACCTGACATAATTTGAATTTCAAGGAGGCCATTAGCCTGATGTTCTTAATAATAAAATATATATTTAAGGAAGAAAAAAAACTATCATATTAGTTTTTTCTTATTTAAAAAATGTACTTGTTTTCTTACCATGTAAAAATTTAAAAAGATACAGAGAATATAGATGAATATGTAATGATATATGAAAAGGTTTTTGGGTTTTGTTTTTTTTTAATGCTATGAGAACAATTGTTTTAACCTCAATCTCCTTGTTTGTAAAAAGGAATTGAAGTCATTTTACCCTGTTTAATCACTTAGGTACCGTGCTCACCGGCCACGAAACCTTGCCCACAGCCGTCACTCACAGTCCACACGCTAGTTTGTGCTGTGCATCAACGACGAATCCGTTTTGCTCTTGTGTGATGAGGAAAGCTTTAAAGCACTGAAAGCTTGTTTTACTTGACAGGCAGCTTTAGGAAAATAACTATAATGACTCCTACTAAAGACTTGTTAAAAGGTCACAGATTCGTAGTAACTTATTAGCTGAACGTACACACTGCAACTGCAGAGATAAAAGCTGTAAAAGCAAAAGCTTTTGGCTGTCAGCTAAAGTCGATGCTCGTACCGAAGTGGTTAAAACTTTATTTTAAACAACATTGTCACAGAAATGCTTAATTACCTTTGGGAGTAGAAATGCATACTGCTCTAAGACAGGAAGATTTGGGGTAGCCAGCAAGAGAAGTAAATGGAGACCTTTG
>CAUYPO010055183.1:0-17803 GCA_963574435.1 Cheirogaleus major | reverse complement strand
ATGTAATGGATGGATGTGATCTGACATTATTAATAAGCATCATCCTATTATGTTGAAATTATGTATTACCTTATTTCCCCAATCCATTTCAATAGGGAACTAAAGATAATCAATGCCCCTGACCACAATAAGAAATGCACTATACAAACAAAATAAATTGCTCTAGATAACTACTCAGTCTCAGACCAAAATCATGTTTATCATGGAAATCTTACATTTTATCTCATCTAGAATCCTAGAGTCCAAGCTCATGTTCAATATCAGTTTCTAGAGAAAAACTTTGGGATCCTCTTTTGCCTTATCGAATATCTCTTCTGTTTTTGCAGTAGCTTTTTTCAAAATCACTTTCTTCTTTAACTCTGGACCCAAAACACTATGTTGGCCAAGGCTTACTCCTTAGCTTCCTTGAGGATGCAGGGGTTATCTGAAAAATTCCCATGGAGACAATGGCCTGGTAATGTGAGGTGGTTAATATTTGTACATTGAGAAGCTGAGAATGCCAGGTAAGAGTTTTTGGTTGATAGGAACTTTTATGGCACCATAACACGTAGGCACATCAGGAGATTAATGAACATAGAGTGTACAGCTCAGAATGCAATTTCATTTAAAAATCAGATTATACAATTGCATGTATACTGATTCTGTAATCATTGATATTGTCTTACATAGATTTTATCTTTTAAATCATTTTTAGATTCATAAGAAAATTGAGAGGAAGACAGAAAGCTTTCTCACATACATTCTGCCCTGACACATGTGTACCCTTACCCATTATCAATATCTCCTACCAGAGTGGTACATTTGTTACAGTTGGAGAAACTAAATTAACAAATCATTATCACCCAAAGATCAAGGTTTATATTATAGCTTATGACTGGTGCTGTTCATTCTATAAGTTTGGATAAATGTATAATAACATATCTCACCATTATGATATCACACAAAGTAGTTTCATTGCTCTAAAAATCCTCTGTGCTCCACCTAGCTATCCCTCCCATCCCCCTGGATACCTAGAAACCACTGATTTTTTACTGTCTCCATAGATTTGTGCTTTCCAGAATTGCTTATAGTTGCAGTCATACAGTGTGTACATTTCAGTTGTCTCTTTTTATTTAGTTCTATGATTTATGTTTCCTACATTTCTTTTCATGGTTTTACAGTCTATTTCTCATTAGCACCAAGTAATATTCCATTGTCTGGATATACCACAGTTTATTGACCTACTTAATGACATCTTGGATGCTTCCAAGATTGGCTTTCAGATCACTATAGTTTAAATCAGCCAAAGCAAACAAACTCATTAAAAAGTGGCCTAAGGAGATAAACAGAAAGCTTTCAAAAGAAGACAGACTATTGGCCAATAAACATGAAAAAATGCTCAAATTCTCTAATCATCAGGGAAATGCAAATCAAAATCACAATGAGATATCACTTAACTCCAATGGGAATGACTTTTATCAAAAAGTCCCCAAACATTAAGTGTTAGCGTGAATGTGGAGAGATAGGAACACTCATACACTGCTGATGGGACTGCAAACAATCTCTGTGGTAAGTAATATGGAGATATCTCAAAGAGTTACAAGTAGAACTACCATTTGATCCAGAAATCCCATTACTGGGCATATAGCCAAAGGAAAAAAAGACATTCTATAAAAAAAAAGACATCTACACTTGAATGTTTATAGCAGCACAATTCACAATTGCAAAGCTGTGGAAACAACCCAAGTGCCCATCAATACATGAGTGCATTAAAAAAATGTGGTATATGTATATCATTTACTCCTCAGTCACAAAAATCAATGGTGATCTTGCATTGGATAGAGCTGGAGCCCATTCTACTAAGCGAAGTATCACAAGAATGGAAAATCAAGCACCACATATACTCACCATCACACTGGTATTAACTGATCAACACTTATGTGCACATATAGTAACAACATTTATTGGGTGCTGGGCAGGTGGGAGGGGCAGGCGGCGATGGGTATATTCATACCTAATGGATGCGGTGTTCACCATCTGGGGGATGGACATGCTTGACACCCTGACTTGGGTGGGGCAAAGGCAGTATATGTAACCTAAAGATTTGTACCCCTGTAATATGCTGAAATAAAAATAATAATAATAATTTCTAGACATGTCCACCCTTCTTACATATGCTTATATAAAACAGTTGCTGAATTGACTTATTTTTCTCCTATGTAGTTTCAGAGCAAAAAAATTCACAAACTAATTCAACTGTTTAATTATGAACAATGCCTATTCTTTTAAAGATTTTAGAATTTATTTTAAGGGGCATGAAAATATGTTAAAGGATATTAAGCATCTTGGTAAATGGTATTTTAAAAAATATATTTTATATATATATATTATATTTTAAGATGTTAAGTTGTGTGAAGACTATATTGAAACCCTAAGGGGATGGCAAGAAAATGTGGATACCCAAGGCTCATTTTATTTCTATAACAGATCAATGTCACTATTTGTATTAAGATTCTTGCAGAAGACTAAATGGAAGTAGCTAGAATTAAAGATATTTAATATAGAGAATTTCTAAGAATGTAAAATATATTAGACATGGAGATAATTAGAATGACCTTTCAGAATTCTGACTTGAGCTTGCATATTGTCCCTTAGGAAAGAATAAACATTTGAAAAGTTGTAAATGTTTTTGGTCGGAGAAAAAAGTGTAATAGGATCCATGTTGGACACACTAAACTCATGGAACTTCAAGTCAAAAGTTCAGTTATATAGTTTGCTATATAGGAGGGTAAAGTAAAAGTCATCAATAATCTGGAGGTTCCATTGAGGTAATATAAGAGTTTGAGTTCTTTATGAGTCAAGATTTTACAAAATAGAAAATTATATTTATAGATTTGGAAGTTTAGGTTAATAGTCTCAGAGGTATAATTTTGAGATGACTTATTTCCTGGTTTATCATGAACTCTCAGTGTAAAGTGAATGAGGATAATTAGAGAAAGAATTTAAAAATGTGAAGAGACTCAGGGAAGAATTCTGAGCAATTATAACTTAAAATTTGGTAGTACAGGAGAAAGTAGAGAAAAAGTTGAGAAGAAGAAAGGTAATTTAGTCCGTTCAAACAAAACTAACAACCAAAATAATAAAAAAAGAAAATAAACAGATAATTCTATGATAATGCAAGACAAGGATAAAGAGATTTTGTCAAGTAAAACAAACTGGTTAGTTATATCAAATCTAGACAATTGGACAAGAAAAGTATTGTAAAATACAAGTTGGATTTATGATTTTGGTTTATAACTAAATGAAGTGGTTAGGATGAAGAAAGGTAGATAATTACATAAGTGACAGAATGAGCTTCTGTAATTCATTAATAATGCAACTGCTATTATTATACTTGGGAATAGGAATATGCCAATAAATAATACATATGCCATTAAGAAGCTTTAAATCTACGGTACGAGGTCCTATATATCAGTGCAGTTGAAAGTTATCTGAATAAGACAGATTCTGAACACAAATTTGTATACTTAATTTTTTTGTTCCAGGTATTAAAAAGCTTGGTATAAAACATTTGAAACAGTACTATTTCAATATGTTCATATTTCTCACCACCACATAACCGTATACCTAATCCTTTCCTTTTCTGAAAAGATACTTATTTAAATATTGATCACTACCTAAAATAAATATTAATTATTGAATAATAGTAATAGTGTATTAATACAAAGCATTTATAATATTATTTATACACTAATATTTATATAGTAGTCACTTTTAATAAAAAAAATTAAACCAAATGCTTCTTGTTTCCACAGTGGAATATGTTTCTCAAGGTCACTCAAGAAAAGAAATATAGTTTGAGTTGTAAGTAAAGTATAAATGTTCTCATTACTTGAAAAACAGAGCATTTCCTTCAGTCTAGATTTTTCATGAGGATACAGTTATTGCTTTTACTCTTATCATTCATTCTTCTTTACTTTGTGTTGAAAAGTATTTGCTGGTATAAACAGTGGGTTTCCAGAGATGGTTAAGATCAATAAAGCCCAAAGAAAGAAATAAAGTCTTCCAAGAAGATGCCAAAGACAATACTTAGTATTTTAGGGCTTCCTAGGCGATTTGGGAATTAAGACCACTCCAGGTAGCTCTTAAAATCATCTGAAATTTTTATACTATGGCAGTGTGTCAAGAAGAAAGTCATAAAAATTCAGTTCATGCTGGAAGCTTTTCTGTTTGCTAATCTTTTGAACATTCAGCCATTAAAGAAGACTGTGTCACTTTTCCTTTAAACAATGTTTAATAACAACCGTCTGATAAAAATTCCACATACCATACAGCCTGCAGTAAAAGTAATTTCTCATATCCTCATCAACAGTGAAACTGTCAAAGAAGTAAATAATCCCACCAAAGAAGACAATGTATTTACTAGCGCAGAGTCTTTGTTCGATTTTCACAAGCTACTTAATGCAAACATTGTCACTGCTTTCTTTGACACTATTGTAGGAAAAAAATTGTGAAAATAAGTTGAAATATTTTGTTTTGGTTTGTGAAAAACTGTAGATGTCACTGATAGTTTGTTATTACTATTTACTGCTTAATTTGCTAAACATTTTTTTCCTCTTTTCCTTTGGTGGTAAACAAATATTTTCTTTGGAATTAGATGAAATATTTAGAGATAAAAATCATTAAGGACACAGAATACAGAGAGAAAAAAAATACATTTTAAGTTAGATAAACCTTCTTGCAAAATACTTTTTATTAAAGAATCCAAACACTTGACTGTCTTGGTACTGGCTTAGCAGTCCTTTACATCAAGTTCTTAAATGTAATCTGACATCCTTATACATGTCATGGATTTCTTGGTAGCGTCCTTGAGCAAAACAAATAAAAAATTAAATGTTTTTAGTCACTAATGTAATTTTCTTATTGTTGCTTTGTCACTTCATTAATCATTCATTTGGTAGCATCACCAAAGAGTTCCTCCTCTTTACAATTTTCTGCCTTTATTTGGATTTTGGATTACTTGGCTTATGGTTCTTATGTTTCTTTCTCTATGTATAAGTCACCAAGTCTCTTCTCTTATGGCTTTGGGAATTAAATTTAGGAGAATTATTCATAACAGTTTTCTATGCTTAATTATATTATTGTATGTATATATATGTATACATATACATCTATATGCATATTACTACAACGTAATGTCAGAAAATTTTCAACAAATTAATATTAACATATTAATCATTTATCATATATTTAATAGTTGCTTACATGTGGTATGGATATAATAGCAAGAAAGACATCTGCATTCCTTGTGATAATCTCATATAGGAAATCCTTAGATCTATACATAATGACTATAAAGCATTACTGAGGACAATCATGATAAAAACATTGGAGTCATAAGAATACTCACCAAGAGTAAGTTATCATCCCAAAATAAATCTTTAATAATTACTGTTTAAGATATCAACCCATTTGGCCAGACCCAGTGGCTCACGCCTGTAATTCTACCACTCTGGGAGGCCAAGGCGGGTGGATCGCTTGAGGTCAGGAGTTCCAAACCAGCCTGAGCAAGAGCGAGACCTCGTTGCTACTAAAAATGGAAACAAAGTAATTGGCCAACTAAAAATATGTAGAAAAAATTAGCCGGACATGGTGGTGCATGCCTGTAGTCCTAGCTACTTGGGAGGCTGAGGCAGAAGGATTGCTTGAGCCCAGGAGTTCAAGGTTGCTGTGAGCTAGGCTGATGCCACGGCACTCTAGCCTGGGCAACAGAGTGAGACTCTGTCTCAAAAAAAAAAATTAAAATAAAAAATAAAGATATCAACCCATTAAAGGAATGTCATTTGTAAGAAATTTTCATATGCAAAATTCCAAAATGATATAACAGAATAATTTTACTCTATAAAGGTCCTGCTTCTCTCAAATCTATTAAAGTTTCATCACCAAAACACATTTTAATTTTAAAATCATTATATATATATTTTATATATATATATATATATACACATACACACACATACACACATATTCTCCTGTGCATTTTGTAGGAGAATATATACTAACAAAGCAATAATCACCTTAAATAGTACACATGAGAATAGTGGGGGAGGTGGGATAAAGAGAGGGTGGTTAATGGGTACAAAGATACAGTTAGATAGAAGGAATAAGATCTAGTGTTGGTAGCATAACAGAGTCATTATAGTTAACAATAGTTTGTTATATATTTAATAATAACTAGAAAAGTGTAATTGGAATGTTGCTAACACAAAGAAATGATAAATGTCGGAGGTATGGCCTCCCAATTACCCAGATTTGATCATTACACATCGTATGTTTGTACCTATTAATAAATATCACATATGACCCATAAATATGTATAACTATTATATATTCATAAAAACTTGAATATATATAATAATTATACAAAAAGTAATAATTATTACTAAAAAATAGCACAACATTTTAGTAGGAAAGTGCCCTTCTTTCATGTCATAATTCATAATGAAGAACAATTTCTAGAATCAGAGTGTCCCAGATGCAAACGTTTAAACTTGTTTTTGGACTTGCCACATTTTTATCAGTGTTATTTAATTTTTAATTGACACATAATAATTGTACATATTTATAGGGATGCTTCAATACATATGAGGTACAGTGTGATGTTTCAATATCTTGTGTGATCAAATTAGAGTAATTAGAATATCCATCACCTCAAACACTTGTAATTTCCTTCTGTTGAGAACATTCTAAATTCTTTCTTCTAGCTATTTTGAAGTACACAATAAATTATTATTGACTATAGTCACCCTACTGTGCAGTAGAACACCAGAACTATTTCTCCTATCTAACTTTAATTTTGTATGCATTGATCAACGTCTCCTCATCTCCCTACACCATTCTCCCCAGCCTCTGGAAATCACTATTCTACTCTCTACTTCTATGAGATCAACTGTTTTAATTATACATAAGTGTGAGGTATTTGTCCTTCTCTGCTTGGCTTATTTCACTTAACATAATGTCCTCTACTTTCATCTATGTCATCATTCTTTTTTTGTGGCCAAATAGTATCCCATTGGGGTGTGTGTGTGTGTGTGTGTGTGTGTGTGTGTGTTTGTATGTGTGTGTGTGTATATACATATACACAACATTTTCTTTATCCATTTATTCACTGATAGACACTTAGGTTGATACCGTATCTTGACTATTGTAAATAGTGTAATGTGGCTAAAAATGTGTGAGTGCAGCTCTCTTTGACATACATTTTATTTTATGTGTATAAGTACTCAAATATATATGGAGGTGAAATAAGATTGTTGGATTATATGGCAATTCCATTTTTAATTCATTGAGGAACCTCTATACTATTTTCTTAATGGCATTTCCCACCAACGGTACATGAGTTCCTTTTTCTTCACATCCCTACCAGCATTTGTTATTTAGTTTTTGTCACTTTGACAATAGTCATTTTAACTGAGGTGAGTTAATGGTTATGATTTGTATTTCCCTGATAGTAAGTGATGTTGAACTTCTTAAAAAATACTCATTGAGGACTTGCCATATTTTAATTGGATCACTTCACTATTTTAAGCCCAGAACATGGAATTATAATGAGAGCCTACATTTTTTTGTATGTCTACTAATTAAATATACATCCATTAGTGCTTGAAGCCTCACTTCTTATTGCTGGTGCTGGTAGTTGTGGTTCCTGGAACTGGAAACATTGATTAGTGCAAACATTGATTTGTAATTAAATTCAGAGATGATGTGTGACCATATGGTGGTGGTTTTTGAGATTGGACTAGCCACGTGAATCTAAGATAAATCCCCAAGAAAATTCTCTCTCTTGGCCCTGACTTAAGTTCAAAACATTAACAATATGGACCATGTGACCTGTATAGAATCTATAAACTTAAGAGTATAAAATTTCAGCCTGCAGACATGGTTGAGACACACAGTGAAATAACAAAACATTGTAATTTTCAGATGAAGCCTCACTGAAAGTAAAAGGCTTTCTTCCCATGGTTTAATCCCTTTTCCAGCCTAACCTGAAATGTAATAGCCAGCTGTGTTCATAGCCTACACTATAAATTCCCCTTGGCTGGCTTTGGTAAAATCTGCACATTCAGTGCTTACCTAGGACTAAGCTCAAGACCATGTGACCTAGCCACACCAAATATCTCCATCATTTTAGTTTCCTCACTCCATTCCTAATTCTATTTTTCAAAATTTAAAACCAGCTCATCATATGCTGAGGTTCAAAGTCAGCAAATAGCATTCCTCTCTTGCCACTTGAGAGAAAAAAGATAAATTTTGAGATGGATAAGCTGGCAGATAAAAATACAAATTTTTGCTTGGAGGCCATGATATGGGATTTGCATGTTATTCTAGCACCAAGTGGAAACCTTAGGGAAGAGGAGCTGATATGATAAAATGTAAGCTTTGAGAAAATCACTTTCATCCTTATATAGATAATTAATTGATTGTGTCAAATATTTAAATAGTGGCAATGCACAGAAGGAAGTTGTTCTGTAAATTCAGGCAGAGGTGTCTGTGGCTTGGGTTAGAATTATTTCAGTGGAGAATGAGAAAAGATTAGAGCTGAATTATATTTAGGAAGCAGTACTGACAGGACTTCCAAGGTGGATTAAGTATAAGAGTTCAAGAAAAAGGAATACTCACAGTTTTCTAGGAAAATGTATTTACTCTAGGTGAGATGACTGGGAAAAGAGCAGATTTTTCATGCTGGCACATGAAGTGACTGTTTTAAGAATGTTAAATTTCAGATTTTTATTATATATAGACTGAGATGTCTAGGCAATTAAATATATGTGTCTGAAGATTAGAGAATAGTCCAAGACTGAAGAAATAAGTTTGGAGATAATCAGCATATATATATGTTTTAAAATCGTGAGACTTGATGACAATACTTGGAGAAAGTATATAAAGGAAAATGCTGGATTATAATCATAAGTTCTAATGTTATAGCATGAGCAGTGAAATGATGCAAGAAAGATCATTAGTAAAAAGCTGATAGTAAAAGTATGTCATCATAGAACCCTGGAGAATAACATGTTTCATTTTGGAGTAAGTAGACAAATGTATCAAATATTGCTTAATGGACAGTGAGAACAAGGGATAGCTATTGGTTTGATAAGATAAAGATCAACAGGCACTTAAGTTAAAGTCGTTTCCAAGAAGTTATGTAGACCAACAACCAAATGGAATAGAATATAGAGAGAATCAGAAGTGAGAATATAAAATTGAAGGTATAAACACAACTTCTGCATACATTTTCTAGCTGGGAGGCAAAATGGTCATGGGGTCAGTGTGGTCTTCTTTTCTTTTCTCTTTTAGTTTTTGATAGTTTGCACTTTTTGTGCTGTGTTTAAGAAATCTTGCCTACTCAAAGTGCAAAGAGTTATGTTCATATGTTTCCTTGCAGAATTTTTATGGTTTTAACTTTGACAATCAGATATAATATTTATTTGGAATTAAATTTGTCTTTAGAAGGCAAACTTATGTT
The DNA here is from genome assembly GCA_963574435.1 of Cheirogaleus major. NCBI lineage: Eukaryota > Metazoa > Chordata > Mammalia > Primates > Cheirogaleidae > Cheirogaleus > Cheirogaleus major. The sequence goes on along the minus strand of CAUYPO010055183.1, from coordinate 8,301 downwards.
TTCATTTCTTCCACAAGTATATATAACTGACTCAGCATTGGTTATTAAAAAGAATCTAATTTTACCAGTGTTCTGCAACTTTGTCCTGAATCAAGTGTCCATTTATATGTGGCTCTATTTTTGAACATTGTTTTTGTTTTGTACAGAGGATATGGTTTTCCATTTTTGCTTCAAGACCACACAGTACTAATTTCTGAGACTTTATAGGAAGTGTTCATAACCAGTATAGTAAATATTCTCACCTTGTTCAACTTCAGAAATGTTTCTGCATTTGGCATGTTGCCATTAACATTCCTTCTGCACCATTCCTCAACACAGAGGTTTTAGATACCCACATAATGCACTACATACATTTGGTAATTAAAATTTTCAAAGTAACAGTGGCAATATCAGTTATTTACATCTCAACTTACATAATATAAATCCTTTGTTAAAGTCATTAATTTACTTACATACATTCTTAAATTCTTTTTGGTCTCTTATACAGTTTAAAATTTGTTGAAATCTAATGAAATTTCTCCTTAGAACAATAAACATATGTCCCAAATCATGCATGCAAAATTTGAGGATTCAAAGTCTTAGCTGAAACCCTTCTAAGCACCTCTGTTACAAAGGCCTGTTTGAGATTTATTTGTATGTTTTTCATTTCCTTTAATAAGTTTTCTTTATTAATTACATACTTTAATCAACTAAGTATAAAAGACAGAATCATTAATTTTCAGCTTAAAGTTCTAGCTATCAATATTACATTTTAAATAACCTGCAACTCCAAACTTGATTCTAGAAAGGCTTCCATGTAATTTTGATAAATGCACAACAATAGAAAGAACATATTGTAAGATATTATAGAAAAACTTGTATGTCAGTCATTCCCCTGCAATTGAAGGGTCACTGGTCAAATGTGCAAGGAAGCTTCTCATCTTTGACAGTTTATATTGAAGACTCACTGACTCATGATACTATCATTTTGATGGTCTTCATATTAGGTGCCAAGAGTCCAGAAAAATCTAAAATTCTTTGTGCTATGATTTTTGAAGTCAAGGATACAATTAGCTTCTTTAAACCTTTCTGTTAAACTTCATAAAGTTTTTTTTTTCATTCTTCTATATGTAGTAAAACCTAACATAAACATTTTATTGTTAGTATTAAAATTGTATGTAGGGTTTTGTTTTAATTAAACTTCTTAGGGAACAAAAATGCCAAACTGTTTTCAATGGAAAAGGAAATTTTTCACATATTTCCAATCATTTCTTGTTTGATTTAGATCAATGTAATGAATCAAAAGTAGTAAATATATATCTACCTTTGCATCAATTGTCTGAGTGAGAGCACTGGGAATCCACAGAGAGGGGGTGGGAGTGAAGTGAAGAAGACAGAATTGGGATGAACTGCTCAGCAAGATGAGAGGTAATTAGGAAAGGTGCCCACATGTGGGAAAGGGATAGAGGAAAATATCCTGGGCCCCACTCTTCCACTGAGGATATTGCAACCAGAGCAGCAAAAGGGCCCCCCATTGCTGTAGGTCTCCAGACTGACACAGAGACCTGACTGGAGGCTGCAAAGCTGCATTGTTTTGGAGAGAAGCGACAGCTGACTTGAGAATGCTGGGCCCTGCAGATAGTACCATTGTAACACCTTAATCCTGCAACACTACTTTTGCTCAGGGGTCAGATGTCTGTCTGCTGCCTCCCCCTTGTACCTGTCAGGCAGGGAAAGAGTGGGGCATATGCCCTGTGGGCAGGTGACATGCACCCCTCCCCCTGCTGCTGTCTTGTGGGAAGGGGGGAACTGGGCAGAGCAGGAGACCAGAGGCCCAGTGCCCACAGCTGTGGCCTGGGAGATCCCTCTCAACCACGCTCCCAATGGTACCTGGGTGGAGCACATGCCTATAGCCCTCGGCACCCACCATGCACTACAGAGGAAACTGGACTGCTGTCACCACCACTGCCTGAAAGTTCCCAAGTGGGATAAAAGCTAGTGCAGCCACAGCATTTGGATCTGTGCAGACTTCATTCCAGGGACCCAAGCAGTGCTACACAGGCACCCTGAGTGCCAGCCCCTACATGTACCCTGCCCTGTCCCTGAACCATGCTCTGTGACCATCCTAGCCCATGCACATGAGCACCACAGACCTTCTTCATCACATGTAAATGCCCTGCCTCATAGGTTCACTCTGTCTGAGAGTCTAGCTCCATATCATACATGAGCTCATAACTGATGGCCTTCTCTGCTAGGTGCCCTATATGCCTGTAGGGCTACTACACCCTGCACACCTGCTATACTGTGCACAGCATCCTGCATGGACCTTTCCCTGACCACCTCAGCTACACAGGGCTGCTCAAATATGCACCATACTCAGTGGAACTCCTCTGACACACACACACACAAATCCTGTCCTGCCAGCCACCCCTACCTCATGTGCACACCTTGCACCAGGGTCTAGCTCTGCCACAGAATCCCAGAGATAACCAGAGGGGAATAGGGGAAATATAGAAGAGCACCAGGATCGAAGTCTCACTATATACCCACCCCTGTTCTGCCTAGTCAAACTTCAAGAGTAGGACCCAAGCACACTATCCAGGGACCCATTCATATCTTCACTGAGCAACAGGGATCTTAGCAGAGGAAATCAGGTGTACCATATCTGCTATCTGTTCTGAGCTGAGAGAAGTGTCCCCAGATGAGAAGGAACGAGCATAAAAACTCCAGCAACATGAAAAAACAGGCTTACTTGACACCTCCAAAGAATCACAATAGCTCTCAAGTAATGAACTCCAACCAAAAAGAAATTGTTGAAATGACAAATATGGAGTTCAGATTATGGATGACAAGTAAGATGAACAGAACTGAGGAGATGGTAGAAAATAATCTCAAAGAAACCAAAAAAATAATTCAGATCATGAATGAAAAATTCAATAAAGAGGTAGATAACATTAGAAAAGAGATAACAGAACTTAAAGAAATGAAAGAGTCATTTAGAGAACTTCAAAATATATAAGAAAGCTTTAATAACAGACTAGACCAAGCAGAAAAGTGAATTTCAGAGCTCAAACACAAGGATTTAAAAATAACACAGTCAGTAAAAAATGTAGAAAAAATAACAAAGAAGAATAAACTATCACTGTGAGAAATATGGGATTATGTAAAGTGAGCTAATATAAGTACTTAGAGTCAGCAGAATTTAAAAATTTTCTAAAACTTCGGCACTGAGATAATACCATTGTTTCTTAAGTGCAAGATAACACCAGGAAATTTCTTAAAGGTATTATTATACTTACATTTGTATTCCTCTTAATCAACAAATACTTTAATGTTCCTCAATATATATATAAAATTCATTATGCATTTCAGGAATATGAGGATATCTCAGATACTTTATATGTCTTCTGTGAGTTTGTAATCTAAAGAAACTAAAATTAAAAGTTGTCTGTTAAAGAATTAAAACATGCTCTAAAGCAAATATAATTCAAGGTCAAAATAAGTTATGGAGCCAACAAGTAATACTGATCAGAGGAATAAGATATTAATGGGAACCTAATATTTGGGTAAATATCATGCAGGAAATGGAGTATTTTACTAATGAAAGATACTGAGGAGTTTTATTTCAGGAAGAAATGAGAAACAGCATTATTGTATTGAATTAATTAGGAGTATTTTATTGCAAATAAACTTGTATAAAATAAATAAATTTAATAAATTTAAATTAATCCAAAAAATATTTGTAGATATCACTGAGGAAGAAGAAGAAAAAGCAATAAACATGGAAAACCTATATGAGGGAATAAGAGAGGTAAACTTCTCTGGTATCACTAGATATTCAGATACAAAATGGTCATCAAACACCTGGGAGATTCATATCAAATAGGTCATCACCAAGAAATCTGACCAAAATAAAAATGAAGGAGAAAGTCCTACAAGCTGAGAGACAAAAGCAACACAACAAGTTACATACAAATGAAAACCCATCAGAGTAACAGCACACCTCTCATCAGAGACTTTTCAAGCCAGAAGAAACTGGGATCCTGTTTTCAGTCTTCTTAAACAGAATAATGGCCAGCCAAGAATTTTGTATCCCATGAAACTAATTTTCATAAATGAATTAGAAACAAAGTCTTTCTCAGACTAGCAAACAATAAGAGAACATTTCAGCACTAGAGTAACCCTAAGAAAAATGCTCAAAAGTACTCTATACATGGAAAAGAACAATTGATATCCAATAATGTAAAAACACCCAAAAGTTAAAACTCACAACTCTTGTAAAACAGTAACACAAGAGAGAAAAAAAGGAAGCAGCTATCATTAAACATGAAAAACAAAATAATATCTCACCTATCAATACTAATATTGAACATAAATGATCTTAATGTTGTATTTAAAAGATATAGACTAGCTGAATGGATGTAAAAGCATACTCCAAGTAACTGCTGTCTCCAAGAAACTCACTTAACTCACAAGATACACATAGACTCAAGGTAAAGTGATGAAAAAAATTCCACTTGAATTGAAACCAAAATTGAGCAGGAGTAGCTATTCTCATAGTAGATAAAATATACATTAAATCAACATTGGTAAAAGAAACAAAGAAGATCATTATATAATGATAAAGGGGGCAATTCAGTAAGAAGATAAAACAATCCTACATATATGTGCACTTAACACAGGAGCTACCAAGTTCGTAAATAGAATACTGCTAAATCTAAGCAAAGAAATAAACAGCAACATCATATTTTCTGGGGATTTCAACACTCCACTGACTAGATCATCAAGGCAGAATATCAACAAAGAAACCTGTGCTTAACCAGGACTCTACAACAAATGGACATAACAGACATCTATAAAACATTCTACCCCAAAACTGCAGAATATGCATTCTCCTCATCAGCACGTGGGACATTTGCTGTTAGACCATATGATAGCCCACAAAACAAGTCTCAGCAAATTCATGAAAATCAAAATCATTTCATGTACCTTCTCAGCTTACAGTAGAATAAAACTAGAAATCAACTCTAAGAGGACCTCTCAAGTCTATACAGTAATGGAAATTAAATAAACTGCTGCTGAAATATCTTTAAGTTAATGATGAAATTACAATAGAAATCAAAAGATTTTTCAAATTGAACGACAATCATGATACAAGCATCCAAAAATCTAGGGGGTACAGCAAAAGCAGTGTTAAGAGTGAAATTCATAGCCTTAAATATTCATATTAAAAAGACATAAAGATGGGCCGAGCATGGTGGCTCACACCTGTAATCCTAGCACTCTGGGAGGCCAAGGTGGGAGGATCACTCAAAGTCAGGAGTTTGAAACCAGCTGAGCAAGAGTGAGACCCCATCTCTACTAAAAAAATAGAAAGAAATAAATTGGCCAACTAAAAATATATAGAAAAATTTAGCCAGGCATGGTGATGCATGCCTGTAGTCCCAGCTATTGGGAGGTGGAGGAGAAAGATTGCTTGAGCCCAGGAGTCCGAGGTTGCTGTGAGCTAGGCTGACACCACGGCACTCTAGCCCAGGCAACAGAGAGAGATTCTGTAAAAAAAAAAAAAAAAAAAAGACATAAAGATGAAAAATTAACAACTTAGTGTCACACCTCAAGTAATAGAAAAAAGAAAACAAACCAAATGCAAAGGTAGCAGAAAAAAACAATAAAGCTTGGAGCAAAATTAAATGAAATAAAAACAAAAAAAGATCGCCAAAAATCAATGAAACAAAAAGTTTGTTCGTCGAGAAGATAAACAAAATTAATAGACCTCTAACTAGATTAACCAGAAATAGGAGAGAAAGTACCCAAATAAGCTTATTAGAAATGAAAAAGGAGACACCACAACTGATACCATAGAAATACAAAATATCATCATGAATACCATGAAAACCTCCACATACATCTAAAGGAAATGGATAAATTTTTGGAAATATATTGACCTACTAAGATTGAATCATGAAGAAATAGAAATCCTGAACATACCAATAATGAGTAGTGAGATTGAATAAGTAATTAAAACACTCCCCAAAACAAACAAACAAAAAATCCCTGGAAATGACATATTCACAGCTGAATTCTACTACACCTACAAAAAGAATTGACACCTATTCTACTGAAGCTGTTACATAACACCCAGCAATAGGAAATCCTCCTAACTCAGTTTATGCAGTCAGTATCACCCTGATACCAAATGCAGGAAAGGACACAACAAAAAAACAAAACTACAGACCAATATACCAAATGAATATAGATGCAAAAATTCAACAAAATACTTCCAAACTGAATTCAACAGCACATCAAAAAAATAATCTGCCATGATCAAGTGCGATTCATCCCAGGGATGCAAGCATGGTTCGATATATGAAAACCTATAAATGTGATTCATCACATAGAATTAAAATCAAAGACCATATTATCACTTCCCCAGATGAAAAAAAAGCATTTGATAAAATTATATACCATTTCATGATAAAAACCCTCAACAAACTGGAAGGAACAAATCTCTAAATAATAAAAGCCATATATAATGAACCAATGACCAGCATCATACTGAATGGGGAAAAGCTGAAAGTACTTTCCTTAGGAAGTGGAATAAGACAAGGATTCCCACTATTTCTACATCTATTCAGCATAATACTGGATGTCCTAGCCAGAGCCATCAAGCAAGGAAAAGAAACAAAGGGCTTCCAAATTAGGAAAGAAGATGTCAAAGTATCTTGTTTTCCAATGATATGATCTTCTACCAAGAAAACTCAAAAAACTCCACCAAAAGTCCCTGAAAATTGATAAATAAATCCAGTAAAGTTTCAGGTCACAAAATTGATGTATACACATCAGCATTTCTATATACTAATAACAGCCAGGTTGAAAGTAAAGTCAGAAACTTAATACCATTTTCAGTAGATGCAAAGAAAATAAAATATCTAGAAATATACTTAACTAAGGAGGTAAGAGATGTCTATAAGGAGAACTATAAAATCTTCATAAGAGAAATCAGAGATGACACAATACAAATGGAAAAATATCCCATACTCATGGGTTGGAAGAATCACCACTTTTATAATATACCTACTGCCTGAAGTAATTTAAGATTCAATGCAATCCCCCCAAAATTCCATTGTCATATCTTATGGACCTAAAAAAAAATTTTAAATTTTACGTGGAACCAGAAAGGCCCTAGATAGCCAAAGTAATCTTATGCAAAAAGAACAAATTTAGAGGCATCATATTACTTTACTTCAAACCATACTGCAAGGCTGTAGTAAACAAAACAGCATGGTATTGGTATAAATGTAGACACATAGACCAATACAACAGAATACAGAACCCCAAAATAAAACCATATAGCTATGACCAACCGATTCTTAACAAAGCAGTCAAGAAAATACATTGGGGAAATGATGCCTTGTTCAATAAATAGTGCTAGGAAAACTGGATAACCATATGTAGATGAAAGAAACTAGAGCCCTGTCTGTCAGCATATACAAAAATTAAATCTAGATGGATTATATATAAGACCTGAAATCATAGAAATTCTAGAAGAAAATGTAGGAAAAACTCTTTTGGGCATTTTCCTAGGCGTAGAATTTATCAGTAAGATCCTAAAAGTAAATACAGCAACAACCAAAATGAATAAATAGGACTTTATTAAACTAAAAAGTTACTGCACAACAAAGTAAATAATCAATAGAGTAAATAGACAACCTACAGAATGGGAGAAAAAATTCTCAAACTCAAGGGCTGAAATCCAGAATCTACAATGAACTCAAATCAGTAAGAGAAAAATAAACCTAAATAATCCCATCAAAAAGTCAGCAAAAGACATGAAGACACTCTTCTCAAAAGAAGATAGACAAATGGCTGAAACACATTTGAAAAAATGCACATCACTAATTATCAGGGCAATGCAAATTAAAACAACATTGAGATACCACCTTACCCCTGTCAGAATCACCATTATCAAAAAGTCAAAAAGTAATAGATAATGCGGTTGCATTGAAAAGGGAATGATTATTCACTGCTGGTGCGTATGTAAACTTGTGCAACCACTATAGAAAGCTGTGTGGAGATTTCTCAAAGAACTCAAAGTAGACCCAACATTCGATCCATGTCGCGCCCGCCTTGCCAGCAAGGAAGACACGGCAACTGAAGTTCTTCTGACAGCGCTTTAATGGAGTTCCCTTTCTTCTTACATGTTGCGGAGACCCCGAACGGGGAAGCACACACGCTTTTAAGGCCTTGGCGGACCTGAAACCTCTGGGGATAGGTTGGGAAGGAGATGCCGCCAGTTTTCATTGGCGCAACCTAGCATCCTTC
>CAUYPO010055180.1:0-14817 GCA_963574435.1 Cheirogaleus major | reverse complement strand
TGGTTATTGGCTACATATGGTCCCTAAGCCCTAACACCTTTAACCACTTCGGTAGCCTGCTCACCAGCCTCGAAACCTTGCCCACAGCCGGCACTCATAGTCCGCCCGATAGCTTGTGCTGTGCATTGACGACGAATCCGGTTTGCTCTTGCATGATGGGAAAGCTTTAAAGCACTGAAGGCTTGTTTTACTTTACAGGCAGCTTTACTTGTAATGTAAATATCAGAATAGGTAACATATACATATATGTTTTCATTACGTTATTACTCATAGTCCGCCCGATAGCTTGTGCTGTGCATTGACGATGAATCCGTTTTGCTCTTGCGTGATGGGAAAGCTTTAAAGCATTGAAGGCTTGTTTTACTTTACAGGCAGCTTTACTTGTAATGTAAATATCAGAATAGGTAACATATACATATGTTTTCATTACATTATTCTTAAATGTTCATAATTTTATTTTGATAAGTGAAAAATTAGAAAAGTCATATCACGGCTGTTGGCTAAAGTCAACGCTCAGCTGTGCGCGTTCATCTGTGGCTATCGACTATAGTCGACAGCCGTGATATGACTTTTCTAATTTTTCACTTATCTAAATAAAAATTGTGAACATTTAAGAATAATGTAATGGGCCGGGCGTGGTGGCTCACGCCTGTAATCCTAGCACTCTGGGAGGCCGAGGCGGGTGGATCACTCAAGGTCAGGAGTTCGAAACCAGCCTGAGCGAGACCTCGTCTCTACTAAAAAATAGAAAGAAAAAAAAAAATGAATCGGCCAACTAAAAATATATAGAAAAAAAAAATTAGCCGGGCATGGTGGCACATGCCTGTAGTCCCAGCTACTCGGGAGGCTGAGGCAGGAGGATCGCCTGAGCCCAGGAGTTTGAGGTTGCTGTGAGCTAGGCTGACGCCATGGCACTCACTCTAGCCCGGGCAACAGAGTGAGACTCTGTCTCAAAAAAAAAAATAACGTAATGAAAACATATATGTATATGTTACCTATTCTGATATTTACATTACAAGTAAAGCTGCCTGTAAAGTAAAACAAGCCTTCAGTGCTTTAAAGCTTTCCCATCATGCAAGAGCAAAACGGATTCGTCGTCAATGCACAGCACAAGCTATCGGGCGGACTATGAGTGCCGGCTGTGGGCAAGGTTTCGAGGCTGGTGAGCAGGCTACCGAAGTGGTTAAAGGTGTTAGGGCTTAGGGACCATATGTAGCCAATAACCAGCCATTAGTGTTGTAAACCAGCGGATCAAGGGGACTCAGACACCAGAATTCAATCAGTCAAATCAGTTTATTGATACCTGTTCAGGAGCTGTCCCCACTCCATGCAAGGAGAGAGAAACAGCCCCGAACAAAGCCTTGTGGTTTTTTTATACCCTGGGGGCTGGCAGCTATGCAAGCAAGCAATCACAGAAGCAGAACTTTGCTGTTAGCCGTTAGTTAAGCGAACAATGGAAAGGTACACTAAGGGACAAGGGACTTTCCGGGAACAGGACCTCTCTATTCTTTCTGAGAACAGGCCTCCTCGACTTCCTCCTCCCTTCTCTAGGAACTTTCCTACGCGGTCGAGACCTTTTACTAATAGTTGGAGCAAGACTGACTCCATTTTAGATCTGCAGGAGCCATCCTGAGTCTCTCTACTTCAATCCAAGTGAAGCTGTAACCTCCAGGGATGAGGTTCAAGAAGAGTTCCAAATGCAAGCCTTAGGATTTTCCCTCGAACAATCTTATAATCTATTTAACCAGGTGACAACCTCTAAGTTAACTACTCCTTTGAAACACAGAGCATCAGTTGCTGACCCAGTACTTGCTTTTTATTGATTTTTTTTTGAGACGGAGTCTCGCTCTGTTGCCTGGGCTAGAGTGCCGTGGCGTCAGCCTAGCTCACAGCAACCTCAAACTCCTGAGCTCAAGCAATCCTCCTGCCTCAGCCTCCCGAAGTAGCTGGGACTACAGGCATGTGCCACCATGTCCAGCTAATTTTTTATTTTTAGTTGGCCAAGTAATTTCTTTCTATTTTTAGTAGAGACGGGGTCTCGCTCTTGCTCAGGCTGGTCTTGAAGTCCTGACCTTGAGCGATCCTCTCGCCTCGGCCTCCCAGAGTGCTAGGATTACAGGTGTGAGCCACCACGCCCGGCCAGTACTTGCTTTTTAAACTTGGAGACAATCTGCTGGCTTCTTAGTCCACTGGAAAAATATTTTCTTTAAATAAAAAATAAATAAATAAATAAACTTGGAGACAAAATGTTCATCTGGGAAGACTGAGAAACACTATACAAGTTGGCTGATCTTTTAAATTGGTCAGGGAGGGTCAGTTACCTTAATGACCAGAAGATCAACCACTCTGGGATCTGTGACATGGGCATTCTTCATAAACATTTCTCGGACTTTATCCCGTCCCTGTTTCACAGTGATGTCTAGCTGGAATAAATGCACTAGAAAGAAAAACATGATTCAGGGAAGAAATTATAAGGTTAGAACATGTTTTTAAAAACTAGAGTTAAAGACATTCATTGAATACATAAACGATGCCCATTCATGCCCATTCACCAAACACTGGCCCAACACTAAGCTAGGTGCTTCAGGATTTAAAGAAGTGTGAGACCTGGTGTTTGCTCTCCAGGAGCTTACCTTTTGTTGGGAGAGTCAAGACCAATGCGTTTGAAGCACCAGAATAGCATAGTTCAAGAGTCTGAACAATGTGGGTTCAAATCCCACTCCATCACCATCAGCTCTATGATCCTGTGTAAGTTAACTTCCTTGTGCCTGAGTGTATTTATCTATCAGTGAAATGAGGATGATAATAACACATATAACTTTGGAGCTGCTGTGAGGATCCCATGAGATAATGCAAAATGCTTACAACGGTGCCCTACGTGGAACAAGCTCTCAATAAATGTTAGCATTATTTTTACACGGAAAATCAGCAAAAGATGACAGGGTTGAAATTAATGTAAAATGACATGGCTTAGGCTATAAGTACCACATAAAGTTGGAGTTGAGGGTTTGTGCAGGTTAGGGAAGGCTTCGGTCCAACAAGGAGTTACTATTTAATACCATTATTAGGTTACTTGGGGGAAGGGGAGAGAAGGTTAATATGTAGTTCCAGTTCTCTAGGTGTTAAATTCAGATTGGAGGGACAGCCAGCTATGAATGTAAGCAAAAAATCTAAATATTCTGCAATCTGTGATTAAGTAAGCGCCGAAAGTAGTGGCACAGACTCAGTGACCTGGAACTTCACATGAAGCATATGGATGTGCTCTGAAGATTGGGTTTTAGTCATTTGTGTTCCCACCCCCTAGCACATTCAGCCTTCAGTGGATTTGCTGTTGACAACAAGAGCGCAAACAGGGCCTTGTGTGGTAGGTGGGATACAGACCCTGCAAGAGAGGCACACTAGGGCCATGGGACAGCATAAGCAAGGCTAACGGGCTAGAATGAGCATTGTGCTGCCCGTTCCTGTGACATGTCCACTCTGGTCTATAGAACTATCACAACCAAATCTGAAAACCACGAGGGCCACTTAGTGACTCAATTAATCAACAATAAAGCTTCGGCCGGGTGCGGTGGCTCACGCCTGTAATCCTAGCACACTGGGAGGCTGAGGCAGGAGGATAGCTCAAGGTCAGGAGTTCAAGACAAGCCTGAGCAAGAGCGAGACCCTGTCTCTACTAAAAATAGAAAGAAATTAATTGGCTAACTAAAAATATGTAGAAAAAAATTAGCCTGGCATGGTGGTACATGCCTGTGGTCCCAGCTACCCGGGAGGCTGAGGCAGGAGGATCGCTTGAGCTCAGGAGTTTAAGGTTGCTGTGAGCTAGGCTGACGCCACAGCACTCTAGCCAGGGCAACAGAGTGAGACTGTGTCTCAAAAAAAAACAAAACCCACTAAACCATAAAGCTTCAATCTTTAATTACACTCATAACTTAGTGACAGCAATAAAAGATAAAGCGTCTGCTGAGGGAAATATTGTGCCACATTGCAAAGAAAACAAGGTTTCTGATCCAACCAGGGCATAAGCAATAGCATAAAATCTAATAGGAGAACTGGCATCCCAGCTTGATAAGTAAATGTTAACAACAGAGAAGACAGAGAGGATCATTCGCGCTAGAAATAACTTAGTGTCGATGGAGTAGGGTCTCACGGAGAGCCAATTATACACATCACTTCCCAAATCTGCCTTCAATGACTTCACTTTGACAGCCTAAAAACCAATCATGGTGGGAGTATTTATGCCATGGAAAATGGCAAACATTATAAATTTGAGATTTCCCCCAGAAAGCTGGTCACCAAGATATTAGGAATTTCAGAAAAGAGCAAAGGGACAATAAGACAAAGAGATGCAAAAACAAATGTGAACTAATATAGAACCTGGAATTTAGAATCTTTTTTTTTTTTTTTTTTTTTAAGTCAGAGTCTCACTCTGTTACCTGGGCTAGAGTGCCATGGTGTCAGCTCACAGCAACCTCCAACTCCTCGGCTCAAGCAATCATTCTGACTCGGCCTCCTGAGTAGCTGGGACTACAGGCATGCACCACCATGCCTGGCTAATTTTTTCTATGAATTTTTCGTTGGCCAATTAATTTCTTTCTATTTATAGTAGAGACGAGGTCTCGCTCTTGTTCAGGCTGGTTTCAAACTCCTGACCTTGGGCGATCCTCCCACCTCGGCCTCCCAGAGTGCTAGGATTACAGGCGTGAGCCACTACGCCCAGCCTGGAATTTAGAATCTTAACACTCGGTAGGAGTGAGGCCTAGAGCACTGTGGTGTCTTGCCAGCCATACAAGTGGTCTTTGGCAAACATGGGCACAGACTCCAAGCTATTTTTTATTTTTTATTTTATAATACAGTGCTCTTTTAAGAAAAAGAATCTGAGGAATCTCCCTGCTTACCTTTCCTGCATTTTTTTTTTTTTTGAGACAGAGTCTAGCTCTGTAGCCCTAGAGTGCCGTGGCATCAACCTAGCTCAGCAACCTCAAACTCCTGGGCGCAAGCATCCCTCCTACCTCAGCCTCCTGAGTAGCTGGGACTACAGGTGAGCACCACCCCACCTGGCTAATTTCTTTCTTTTTCTTTTTTGAGACAGAGTCTCACTCTGTTGCCCCAGCTAGAGTGCTGTGGCGTCAGCCTAGCTCACAGCAACCTCAAACTCCTGGGCTCAAGCGATCCTTCTGCGTCAGCCTCCCAAGTAGCTGGGACTACAGGCATGCGCCATCATGCCCAGCTAATTTTTTCTATATATTTTAGTTGGCCAATTAATTTCTTTCTATTTTTAGTAGAGATGGAGTCTCGCTCTTGCTCAGGCTGGTTTCGAACTCCTGAGCTCAAACGATCCGCCCACCTCGGCCTCCAAGAGTGCTAGGATTACAGGCGTGAGCCACCACACCCGGCCTGGCTAATTTCTTTCTATGTTTAGTAGAGATAAGGTCTCACTCTTGCTCAGGCTGGTCTCGAACTCCTTGACCTCAAGCAATCCTCTTACCTCAGCCTCCCAGAGAGCTAGGATTACAGGCGTGGGCCACCATGCCTAGCCTTCTGCATTTTTATTAATATTTCAGATTCCTGCCCAACCTTGGGAACAAAAAAACCAAAGTGCCTCTAGGCATACTTATGGGAGTTGGTGCCCATCAGCACCAGCTCATGATTTCCTGAACCACACACCAGGGCACTGGGTGTATGAATCTTCTCTTCAGCAAAATGTTCATGTGCATAAATGCAAAGTTTTGCTTAAAATTTTAGCAGGTCACAGATCCCCCGAGTAGTCATCCTCCCAGGTTAAGACCCCTTGTCTCTAGAGAGAGAAATTCCATAGCTTTGTCCTAGGTTCCCTCCTCTCATCCCAACACCCTGAACATACCCATCCACCAGTAAGAAAGCTACAAAGGCAAACAGACATAGCCTAGCTGAATTGTTCTAAGTCAGTGGTTCTCAAACCAGTGAGGATTTTGCCCCCCAGAACATTTGGTAATGTCTGGAGGCATTTTTGGTTGTCACAACTATGGGGAGAGTGCTACTGACATCTAGTGGGCGGAGGCCAGGGATGGTGCTAAACATCCTACAATGTATAGGGCAGCCCCATACAACAAATGCGTTGTTGAGAAACTCTGGGGTAAATCAATTCCAACTGTTCTTTCTCAACTCACAGATTCCTGGCTTATTCTTTGAATCTTGAATATTTAAATTTCAATTTGAAAAATCTGAGAGGCTCAAACGGAAGATAAAGAAGTGCCCCTTTTGGATGAAGGTGACTTTTCCACAGTCTCTGTGTGCTTTCCCAAAGTTATCGTTAAGGCTTTCCTGAGTCCAGAAGGCTCTGACAGATTAGGAAGGACAGCACTGATACAGCTCTCAGCTGTTTGCTCCAATTCGCTTTGGCACTAAGCAATCCTTGGATGGGAAGGCAGCATGGTGTAACAGAAAAGATTGTGGGATCGGGGGTCAAATGAGCTGAGTAGGGACTCCAGACCTTTAGGAACTATAACCTTGTCTAGGGTACAGCCTCCTCAGCCTGTTTTCTCATCTAAAAAATAGAAATAATATCTAACCTAATTCCTTTACAAGAATATGGTCAAAAATCAAGTGACAGCACCTTACAAACAGTAAACATGATGCAAATGTTGGCTGTTAAAGTGTTTAGCACTTTCCCCCCATACCTCTGTTATACTTTGGGTTTAATTATCTGGTTATGTCTATCTCCCTGACTAGACCATTAAGACCCTTGAAGGCAGGGTCATGATTTATTCACTTTTGTATCTCTCTAGACACCTGGTATTGACCCTGGAGTACTAGAGGTACTCAGAGAAATGGAATTTAAATGAATGAACTGTTTCTACAAAAAGTCTCCTGTTGTGGCCAGCAGGCAGCATTTCCTATTTTTTCAAAGAAGAGATTCAAAGGCAGTTCTGTCCCTCTGTTCCCGTGCCAAACTGGGCACCGGGAGATTCAGGGAACACTACAATAGGAGCTAAGAGCCAGGTATCAGAGTTTTACAGTCAGGCTCTCCTACTTACTAATGGTATGACCTGACACAGGTTTATGTGCCTTGGTTTTGTCATCTATAAGGTGGGGAAACAGTAAGACCCCACCCTAAAATAAGGCAATGTAAAGCATTTAGCATAGCGATGAGTTATATATAAGCATTTCAATACATGTTAGTTAGCAATACTATCACTTATTGCCAATCTTGGTTTGGTTCCTCAGCTGGAGTCGTGGTGATGGAGGCCATGACACCAGTGTAGCACAGGCCTGAGCAAGTGACCAGCTTCAGACCACTGATCTTCCCCATAAGGTTGTACTGCCCCTTGATCCTTCTTTTCCCCGCTCTCTAGGCTCCTGTAACGCTCTCCCTTCTTTTCTTCCTCTCAGGACCCTTTTGACTCCGGCACTTTCTTCCCAGTTTTTTTTTTTTTTGAGACAGAGTCTCACTTTGTTGCCTAGGCTAGAGTGCCGTGGCGTCAGCCTAGCTCACAGCAACCTCAAACTCCTGGGGTCAAGCAATCCTCCTGCCTCAGTCTCCCGAGTAGCTGGGACTACAGGCATGTGCCACCATGCTCGGCTAATTTTTTCTATATATTTTTAGTTGGACAATTGATTTCTTTCTATTTTTAGTAGAGACGGAGTCTCACTCTTGCTCAGGCTGGTTTCGAACTCCTGACCTTGAGGGATTCACCGGCCTCGGCCTCCCAGAGTGCTAGGATTACAGGCGTGAGCCACCGTGCCCAGCCTTCCCAAACAGGAAGATCCTGGGAGCAGGTAGTTTATGTATTTATTTTCATCTGTGCAAGTCACACAGAAAGGGAGGGGGTAATTCAGAAAAAGCTGGGTCTTAACAGCCAGGGTACCTGGTGTCCATCTTCAACTCAGCCATTGAGTTTTATCCTTCACAAACCACCCTTCCTGAATCTGGCCTCCTTCCCCCATACCTCCCACCAGAAACAAGAAAGGGTTGTGGACACTCAAAGAAGTATTCATCTAAATTTGAACTGCACCCCCTCACACTTGCTACTGTCACCCCCCCACACACACCCCTATCCACCCATCCCCAAAAGGCATTTATAGTCTCTAAACCAGAAGATCATTCAAGTTCCTCCTTCCCCAGTATCAGGTGGGTTTAAGTTCTGATCATTAGCAATTATTCAAAAAGTCACCTTAAGGACAGAACTCTGTGGAGCAGACAGTTTTCACACATCAAAGAACTGGGTTCTGCAAGGAGACTCCTGCTAGGGTAAGGCCTTTAAATAACAATAACACAGCAGCCAGTATTTGAGGGGTATTAACTAAGTGTCACCCTGTTCTAAGCACTTTAGATATTGTAACCTATTTAATAAAATAACTCTCTGAAGAAGGCACTATTATTATCTCCATTTTACAGATGAGGAAGCTGAGGCACAGATGAAATAACTGGCCCAAGGTCACATACCTACTAAAGGGCAGAGCCTGGAGACAAGTCCATGCTCCTAACCACTGTGTTCCACTGCCTCTCACATACAAGTAGGGAAGTAGCAGCCTGAGGAACGCTGTGCTGCTCAACTCACTCAAAAGCACCTTCTCTCTCAGACTAGCATGATGGTCTATGTTAAAACACACTAAGTCAAATCAAGAAAATAACAAAACATCGACAGGCCCTGACATTTGTACTGTCCTTGACAGTTAGATGAGATTTTCCCCAGCCTTTCTTTTATCTAGTACAACGGGCAGCACTGAGGGGGATACCAGGATAAGAAAACAGTCTCTGCACTCTGGGAGCTTACATACTAATCTTTCGGGTGAACAGACTGGTTTTATGCCATCTAAGTGAAAGGAAGGGTGCCTAGGTGGTAGGCGGCAGAACAGCAGGGGGCAGGGAGAGAAATTCAATAAATACTACAGGCGGGGAGAGCTAGGGAGCAAGGTTTAGGAGACTGGAGGGGAGGGAGGCCATCTCGCCTGGAAGAAACAGAAAAGGTACCACTGACTTACGGGACCACCTGGGGCAAGTCACTTCCCTTCTCTGGTTCAGTTTCTTTCCCTATAAGGAGAGGCGGGATGGGAACTGGATGACTGCTGAAATCCTACAGCCACTTGGGTTACAAAACCTAGTGGGCGTCTGTAATTATACCCTGGAACTCTAGGGTTGACTCTGGGTTCCAGATCCACCAGAGGCTAGCTCTGGGCTTTGGGCACGTCACTTCACCTCTTGGTGCCTCAGCTGCCTCACCTACAAAATGAGTACGTCATTGACAGTCCTCTGTCCTCCCTCCCGGGGGTGCTGTATGAATTATGGGGGACAAAAGAGCCAAAGGGCCGAGCGCTGTACGGATGCTGGGCACGGCTGGTCTGAGCCGCAGCACCGCCGCCAGGTCGGGCCCATCATATGCTCGGCTGACCCTCTTTCTCTGAAGCATCCGGAGTCGACTCCGCCCAAGTTAGTGACCTCAGCTCGGCCCGAGAGAAAAGTGGGCCGAGCTGGCTGCGACCTTGAGCTGCTGCCTCCGGGGCCCCACGTGCGCCGCTGCCTCTCACCAGTGTTCGGCACCTCCCGATACCAGGCGCGGTAGAGCTCGCGAACCCTCCGCTTGGCCTCATTCATGTCTCGACTGAAAATGGGCTTCACAGAGATGCCGGCCGCAGCAACCCGGCTGACGCCGCCCGCCGCCATCTTGCCAGGAAAACCACCTCCCCCACCTCAGCCCCTCCTCAAGCCGCGCGCGGGGCCGGGGACGAATGTCTTTTCTCATTGGCTAAAATGGAACGCCACGCCCCTACGCTGAGACCAGCTGGTGGAGGCTGCGCATGCTCATTTGCAGAAACGCTCCTTGGCCGTGGGTCCGCCGAACTGTCGCTCTGAGGGGCCGGTGGCGCCGCCAGGGGGCGCTCAGGACCTAGGCTGGCAGGGAGCTGGCGCCGGGGTCGCGGAGCGGCTGCCCAACGCCCACGGCGCTCCTGGGTAGCGCCCCAGAGGCCCTGAAGAACTTTCTCTACCAGTCCCTGTGCGCGGGCCGCGAGCCCTCGGGGTGACGGCTGGGGCAGATAATGGCGCCTGCGCTGCCGTGGCGCTGGCCCGGCCCCTCGGCGCCTTTTCCGCAGCAACAGTGTGTATGTATGATATATATACATGCCTATAAACCAAGCTCGCTCTTAGCGCTTAAATGTCAAAGCACTTTCCTGACCTTTAGCTTCTCCACAACCCCCATAGGTAGGTTATAACATCAGCCTTTTAGACAAGAACATTTGCATCCCAATTCCTGATTTCTGTGAAAAGCAGCCCAGAATTCTGAAGCTGGAAGGAGCCTTAGATTGTCCATTCTGGGTATCACTCGCTTTGTTGGCATTTTCCCACTGAGGATATCTCCGAACACCAAGGGGAGCCTAGCAGTGTGAGGGCAGAAATATCAGCTAACAACAGGACAGGCCTGCTCAAGAACTGTACGTAGTCTATTCTCCTAGGTCCGGTGGGTACTGTTAGCACCCCCATTTTACAGGTGAGGAAACTGAGGTGGTGCAGAGTCTAGGTCACTTGCTGGATTAGGTGCCCCCCTCCCCTGCCCTGACTTTTGCCAAGGGTTCCTGGTCTTTTTCTGAAAGTGCAGTTGACAGACACTTTGTTGAGTACTGGGGAAGGGCCAGTGGCGAGGGCTGAGCTTAGATCTGGGACCCCTGCCGGCACAGGTTATTGCCCTGCATCTAGCCCAATCTTTCCCGTTCTAAAGGGTAAAAAAATCAGATGTCTTTTTTTCTTCTTTATGATCTTTTAAAATGTATTTCTATATTTAAATGAGTTATATCAAAAAAAGGGTGTAACATATATAAATTATAAAGCATCATAACAAACTTGGAAAATGGAAACTTTTGAATCCCAGTACCAACTTAAGTTGTAATACAGTTAAGGTTTATAAAGTATAGGATGTCCTTGGTAGCCACTGTTTTTAGTTTTCTAGATACATTAATTTGTTTAGGCCTCACAACACACCTGTGAGATAAGTAGGTATACCCATTTTACAGATGAGAAAACTGAAAGACAGACTAAGTTACTTGACAGTTCTGGCTTGAAACCCAGGTAGCTGGCTCCAGAGTCTGTTCTGCCTCTTACAGCATCTTTACAATGCTATTTACCTGTGTAATACTAACCTGATCTATGCCCCTGCCTTCTCCAGAAGTAACCACTATCATGAGTTTAGAGTTTAACATTCCTTTTCTTTTTTTTTTTTGACTCAAAGTGTAGTTTATTATATCTCAAACTAGAAGCACTACAGTTAATCAAAGTTTGTGCCTGAACTATCAACACAGTTTTGCCATCTTTTTTTTTTTCTCTTTTTATTTCATCATATTATGGGGGTACAAATAACATTCTTTTTCATTTAAAAAAACATGGCCTCATGGTTTGGGTGTGGCAAAGTCATAACATATAACCAAGATGTTTGTACCCCCATAATACCCTGAAATAAAAAAAAAAAACAAAACCAAAAACATGGCCTCTAAAACAGTGGACAAACTGGGAGAAAATTTTTGCAAATCATATTAATATATTCCAAAAGAAACTCATATCTAGAATATGTAAACCTCTTACAACTTAATAACAACAAAGACAAATAGCCCAATTTTAAATATGGGCAAAGGTGGCAACACCAAATGCTGGTGAGGATGTGGAGCAACAGCAACTCTCATTGCTGGTGGGAATGCAAAATGTACAGCCACTTTGGAAGACAGTTTGGTGGTTTCTTACAAAACTAAACATACCCTTATCATAAGATCCAGCAATTGCATGCACACCTTAGTGTTTACCTAGGTGAGCTAAAAATTATGTCCGCATAGAAACCTGCACATGGTTGTTCATAGCAGCTTTATTCATAATTACCAAAACTTAAAAGCAACCAGGATGTCCTTAAGCACGTGAATGGATAAACTGTGGTATATCCAGACAATGGAATATTATTCAGCACTAAAAGAATTGAGCTATCAAGCCAGGAGAAGACATTGAGGAACCTTAAATGCATATTACCAAGATAAAGAAGCCAATCTGAAAAAGCTACATGCTGTTTGATTCCAACTATATGATGTTCTGGAAAAGACAAAACTATGGAGACAGTTAAAAAAAAAAATCAGCGGTTTCCAGGGCCTGGGGGGAGGGAGGGATGAAAAGGTGGAGCACAGATGATTTTTAGGGCAATGAAACTGCTCTGGGTAATAGTATAAATGGGCCGGTCTCAATGGATCATGCCTGTAATCCCAGCTCTTTGCTTGAGGTCAGGAATTCAAGACCAGTCTGGGAATATCACAAGAGCCCCATCTCTACAAAAGGAAAAATTTTAAAAAATTAGCCGGGTATGGTGGCACATGCCTATAGTCCTAGCTACTCAGGTAGCTGAGGCAGGAGGCTCACTTGACCCCAGGAGTTTAAGGGTACAGTGAGCTGTAGTTGTACCACTGAATCCCAGCCTGGGTGACAGAGTGAGACCGTGTCTCTAAAATAAGTTAATAAATAACTTAAAATGGATACATGTCATTACACATTTGTCAAAACCCATAGGGTGTACAACACCAACAGTGAATCCTAATTCTATTATCACCCTAATTCCCAAACTATGGGCTTTGGGTGACAATGATGTGTCGATATAGCTTCATTGCCTGTAACAAATGATGCTGGATGTTGATGGGGGGGGCTATAAGTGTGTGAGGGCTAGGGTATATGATAACTCTCTGTATTTTCTGCTCAACTTTGCCATGAACTTGAAACTGCTGTAAAACAAAGTATTTCTTCAAATGGGCAAAGGATTTGAATAACCATCTCTCCAAAGAAGATATGCAAATGGCCAATAAGCACATGAAAACACACTCAACATCATTAGTCATTAGGGAAATGCAAATCAAAGCCATAATGATGGGTCTTCCGCAGAATGTAAGAGTAAGAGGGAACCCCAATAAAGCACGACAGAAGAAAAAAAAAAAAAAGCCATAATGAGATACCATTTCTCACCCACTAGAATGGCTACAATAAAAAAGACAATAGTCAGTGTTGGCAAGGATGTAGAGAAACTGGAACACTCATACTCTGCTGGTGGGAATGTAAAATGTAGCTATGTGGGAAAACAGTCTGGCAGTTTCTTAAAAACTTAAACATAGCTGGCCACCATAGCATGCGCCTGTAGTTCCAGCTTCTTGAGAAGCTGAGGTGGGAGGATCCTGAGTCCAGGAGTTTGACACCAGACTGGGCAAGATAGTAAGACCACATATTTTAAAAAAGCTAAACATAGACTGACTATATGATCCAGTGATTCCAATCCTAAATATCTACCCACAAGAAATAAAAATATTTTCCCACACAAAGACTTGTACGCAAATGTTCATAGCAGCATTATTCACAATAGCCAAAAAAGTGGAAACACCCAAATGGCAATCAACCGATGAGTGGATAAACAAAGTGTGGTATATCCATATAATGGAATACTCTTCAGCCATGATGAATCTTGAAAATATGCTATGTGAAAGAAGCTAGACGCAAATAACACAGAACATATGATTTCATTTATATGAAGGGTTCAGAAAAGACAAATCTGTGAGACAGAAAGTAGATTAGGGGTTGTCAGAGCCTGAGAGTGGAAATGGGGAGTGGATGTAAAAGGCACAAGGTTTCTTTTTAGATTGACGGAAATGCTCTAAAATTAGTTTGTAGGATAGTATACAACTTTTTAAATATACTAAAATTAATTGAATTGTACACTTAAAATGGGTGAATAAATTTTATTGTATGTAAATTATATCACAATAAAGCCCTTGGGGGAAAAATGGCCTCTAATGATTTTTCAACTGTATAAAGTCCAGTGGATTTTAGTTAATGATGCCTTCTTTCTCTCATTACCTTCAAAAAACAACAAAAAATCCTATTTTCCTTACTAAAAACTATGATTTTAGAAAATTGGGAAAGAACAGAACAGTACAGAAAATAAATAACCTCCCTAGAAGTAGAGGCAATGTAGTACATAGTAAAAAGAATTGGGGCTTTATAGTCAGACTATGGCCAGGCACAGTTGTTCTTGCCTGTAATCCCAGGACTTTGGGAGGCTGAGATGGGAGGATCACTGGAGCCTAGGAGTTTGACACCAGCCTGGGCAACATAGCGAGACACCTATCTCTACAAAAAAATTGTTTAAATATCTGGGTGTCATGGTGTACACCTGTAGTCCTAGCTATTTGTGAGGCTGAGACAGGAGGATCACTTGAGCCCAGGAGTTCGAGGTTACAGTGAGTGGTGATGGTGCCACTGCACTCCAACCTGGGCTACAGAGCAAGACCCTGTTTCATTCATAAATCAATAAATAAAGTCAGACTTTGATACCAGTTTTAAGCTATATGTCAAGTTACCTGTCCTCCATGAACTTTGGTTTCCACATTTGTAAAATGAGGATAATGATGACTACCATACAGCACTGGGAAGATTAAATGAGATAATATATACAATATGAAATGTCTGATTTCTAATCAAAAGTGTAGTTTATCCTAGCACTCTGGGAGGCCAAGGCAGGCGGATCGTTTGAGCTCACGAGTTCAAGACCAGCCTGAGCAAAAGCGAGACCCCATCTCTACTAAAAAAATAGAAAGAAATTAGCCAGACAACTAAAAATATATAGAAAAAATTAACCAGGTATGGTGGCACATGGTTGTAGTCCCAGCTACTCGGGAGGCTGAGGCAGGAGGATTGCTTGAGCCCAGGAGTTTGAGGTTGCTGTGAGCTAGGCTGACGCCACAACACTCTAGCCCTGGCAACCGAATGAGACTCTGTCTCAAAAAAAAAGAACACCTTAAAATAAATTCTAAAAAGAATTTGCATTTCATGTAATG
>CAUYPO010055179.1:0-22880 GCA_963574435.1 Cheirogaleus major | reverse complement strand
TGTGTTATTTTTTTTAAGTACGGTACAACAATCTACATTTATTCAAATATAGTTAAGTCGTCTTCTTCTGGAACATCATCATAGTAAAATGGCAGCCACAGCTTTCCTTCTTCCCCCTGAGGACACACAATACCTAAAGCGGAGCGTCCCACTCCTCACTTCACTGAGGAGACTTTCCCCTCAACGCCTCAGCTTGCAGCACGCACAGGATGACCAGGACCTGACAGGGGGAGCCGGCCTTGTTGGTGGGGCTGCCCGCACCTTTCCGGTCACCTGTGGGATAGTCGCTGTCACGATGGGCCAGATAAAAAGGGCTGCTCATCGTCTTTACCGCTCTGCGACAAAATGCACGGGTTGTGCAGCTACGCTGTGTAGCCACGCCCATCACTAGGTCTTATTTTTGGGATAGGGCTTATATTGCGCAAATGCTTAGAAATCCTGCCAGGGCTTATTTTATGGGTAGGTCTTATTTTTGGGGAAACACGGTATTTGTTTATCTGTTTACCAGTTGATGGAGGTTTGAGTTGTTTGCAGATTTGACAGTTATGGATAACATTGCTATAAGCATTTGATCTTTGTGTGGACATGTTTTCTTTTGGTTAATATTTAGGACTGGGATTATTAGATCACATGTAAGTTTATGTTTAATTCTTAAGGAAATTACCAAACTGTTTTTCTGCCATTTTGCATTCCTGATAGCAACGTACGAGAGTTCATATTGTTCCACATCCTCACTAGCACTTGGTTTTGTCAGTTTTCAAAAGATAAAAAATAGTAATCATAAATAAAAGTCTTCTATATTTACCTTCCTATTTACTATTTTGAGAGTGTTCATTTCTTTGCTTAGGTCCAAGTTTCGACCTGATATTGTAATCATCTTGTCTGAAGAACTTCCTTTAGCATTTCTTGTAGTGATGGTCTGCAGGCATTGCGTTTTCCCAGATTTTTATTTGAAAAATTCTTCATTTTGTCTTTGTTGTTGGAAGTTATTGTTTTCTGGCTATAGAATTTGGTGTTGACACCTTTCTTTTAGTATTGTACTTTACAGTAGTCACTCATTGTCTTCTGGCTAGCATAGTTTCAGATAAGAAGTCTGCTGTGTTTCTTATTTTTGTTTCTCTGTTTCTTTTTTTCCTGGCAACCTTCAAGATTTTCTTACCTTTGGAGCTTTAGTAGCTTGTCTATGACAT
This sequence comes from Cheirogaleus major, assembly GCA_963574435.1. Lineage (NCBI taxonomy): Eukaryota > Metazoa > Chordata > Mammalia > Primates > Cheirogaleidae > Cheirogaleus > Cheirogaleus major. The sequence continues at coordinate 21,690 of CAUYPO010055179.1, read as the reverse complement.
ATCCTTTTTTTGTGTTTGTCTGGTTTTTTGAATTCATTTTTATTTTTTGTTAAGAGACAGGGTCTCTCTATGTTGCCCAGGCTGGACTCGAACTCCTGGGCTCAAGCGATCCTCCTGCCTCAGCCTCCTGAGTAGCTGAGACTACAGGCACATGCAGCCATGCTCGTGGAATTTATTCTTTCTGAGTTTCTTGGATGTGTAGCTTGATGTCTTTGTTTTTGAAAAATTCCCGGCCATTATGTTTTCAAATATTTCTTTTCCCTTATTATTTTTCTCTTACATGACTCAATAATATATGTGTTAGGCTGTTTGGTATTGTATCACGGCCCTTGGATGTTTTCTTTTGTTTTCTCTTATGTTTTGTTGAGCTTTTCCTTATTTGCATCTCAGTCTACTGATAAACCAGTCATAGGAATTCTTTTTCTCTGAAACTGGGTTTTTATTTCTGGAATTTTCATGGACTCTATTTTAGTTTTCATATCTGCTGAAATGCATGTTGTCCGCCTTTTCTTCTTGGTCTTCCGTTATGTTTATTAATCATAGCTATGTTACAGTCTCTGACGCGTAGTTCAGAAATCTGGCTCGTCTCTGAGTCTGACTCTTCTGATTTCTTTATTTCTAGACTGTAATTTGCTTTTTCCTGCTTTTTGTGTGCTTTATAAATTTTGATTGCATGCTGGATGTGTGGAAGGATAGTAGAGAATGCGGTAAATGGTGTAGTCAGTTGTCTAGGCAAAAGTCCGCTGGGGCTGGATTTGTTGTTGCTGTGGTTGTACCCACTGTGGCAGAGGCTTCGTATTCTTAGAGCGATTAGTTGGTCCTTGTGTCTGTCAGGGTTCTTCAGAGAAGCAGAAACAGTAGGAGAAGTGTGTGTGTGTGTGTGTGTTTGCGTTTGCATGTGTGTGTAAAGAGCTTTACTTCAGGGAGCTGGCTCGTGTGATTGCGGGGGCTGGCAGGCCGGAACTGCCACGCAGGAGCTGGTGCTGCTGTCTTGAGGCAGAGATTTCCTCCTGGGATAACCTCAGTTTGCTCTCAAGCCCCTTCAGCTGATTGGACGAGGCCCACCCATGTCACCAAAGACAATCTCCTGCACTGCAGGTCAGCTGGTAAGCACATGTGCAGAATATGTTCACAGCCAAGCCGAGCTTCACGTCTGATTGGGTTGCTGGGGACCACGGCCTGGCATAGTGGGCACACAAAGCTGACCGGCACGGTCCTTTTGCTCACGTGTTGGAGTGAGTGTGAGCGTGCCAGAGGCTTTCCCCAGCGTTCCTGCTCCACCTCCAGCCTGAGCGGTGCCTGCACACCTGCCTCTCTTCTGGCGTCAGCTGTCCGTTGCCCGTGACTCGGTGCCGGGCCCGTGGAGGGATGGGCATGCTCATCTGGCCTCCCTGTGTGCCTGGGCCTTGTGTGTGTGCAGTTGTGACGTTTTCACTGCCCCAGTGGTAGCAAACCTCTGCCTGGTTTCAGTATGGAATTCTGTGCCCAAGGCATTTTCTGCCCCGACCCGGAGTAGACCTTTCTGCTTCCTCCCTCACCCTACCCCATTATTGATGATTTTCGCCCGTGTCTTGGGAGGTTTTCTGTTCTCACCACGAGTGAGACAGGTTTGGGTCTATACTGTGCCACCCTCTGCCCCTGCCCTGGTGCAGTGGGTCTGTGCCTACACTTTGTGGACAGGGTCTCCTGCTTCTGGCCCAGGGGGCTTCTGGCCTTTGCTCGCGAGGAGAGGCCCGTGTGGGCAGGCAGGGCTTTGCGCTGCTCGTGAGCGCTGTGCTGCCCCCGGCAGCTTTCCTCTGCTCAGCCTCCCCCTGCTGTTTTCCACGAGGCCCGTGGAGGCTCTTGGGGAGTGTGAGCACCCCTCACCTGGGATCCCCAGCCTTTCCAGACTGGTGTGCTAGCCCACAGGTGGGCTGCGAGGGTGTGTTACCATTTTAGCTGGGTTTTTTTTGCTGGCCTGTGCTCTTTCGGAGGTGGAAGTCACACATGCGTGTCTCTCTCGGAGGGGACAGTCCTCGTGGATTCAGGTTATTTTCCTGCCCTGCAGTCTCAGCCCTCTGATGGGCACAAGAAAGTTATGGTGTCGTTGATTATTCTGTTTTCTCTTATTGATGGAATTGGGTGACACTTTTTGCGGCTTTCTACATCCTACACACACAATAGTTGCCTTTGTTTCTTTAACAAAAATTCCAAATTATTCTAAACTGAATTGGGAAAAAAAGTTGTTTTTCCTGCTTTATTTGCCTGTTTCACTATTTGAGGGTATTTCAGGATGACAATCTTTGGTTTTTTTGGAGAGAGTCACCTGGGCTAGAGTGCAGTGGCATCATCATAGCTCACTGCAACCTCGAACTCCTGGACTCAAGCGATCCTCTTGCCTCAGCCTCCTGAGTAGCTGGGACTACAGTCATGTGTACCACCATGCCCGGCTAATTTTTTTATTTTTAGTAGAGACGGGGTCTCACTCTTGCTCAGGCTGGTCTTGAACTCCTGAGCTCAAGTGATCCTCCCTCCTCGGCCTCCAAAAGTGCTAGGATTACAGGTGTGAGCCACTGCACCTGGTCTAGCATGACAATCTTTATCTTAGAGCCTCCCAGGCTACGTGTCCCCAATACCCAGTGACAGAGCAGCCGTGTTCCGTGGCTGATTTCCTTAGGTGCTTTCTTGGCTGGCCGCTCTGTCCTGGAGACTGTGCTGGTCGGAATTGACTTCTCAGTAGCTGCCACTGGCTATTTCCACTTCATGTATCCCTTGTCACCCTGAATTTAATCAGTTTTCCGTTTTCTCCCTCTTTAACTACTCTCATGCTAGGTTTTGTAGAAGAAGCCTTCCTGCCTGAATTCCCGCGTGTGCCCCGTCGTGTAGGCGGTGCGTCTGAGGGCGGAGCTGCACGTTCCGGGCCGCGGGGCCTGAGTGGGTTAGGGTCTCGAGGTTCACACGCACTCCCATGACCCAAGAGAGCTCCCGCAGTCTCTTTGATCAGTGTTTCCACAGCGTTGATGAAAACGAAAAGAATTCTGCACCTCCGTCTTGATGTCAAAATCCAGCACAGGAATAGATTTTTTATATTGTGTTTTAAAAATTTTTTCTGCAGTTTAGGAATGTAATCTACGTAATAATTTCAAATGGGTTTTGACTTCAGAAGGGCATATGCTTTTTCTAAGTTGAAAATTTTTCATTTGGTGTTTATTAAAAAGTAGGTGATCCTGGTCCTGGGTATGGTGATTTTAACTGTATGGGATAAAAAAAAAAATCCTAGTGATTGGATTCAGCAAATTTGCAGTGGTGTTTGGCCGTGCACATTTTATTTTTTATTGTGAAAAAAGTTTCAAAAGTTGCCAGTATGGCACTAATCTGTTTTTTCCTGATTGATTGAGAGGGGGCTGCTGGTGTGGCCGGGCCACCTCTGGATTCTTCAGTGTAATTCCTGCCACAGGGAGTTTCTCTTCGTAGGTCGAGTGGGTGCCAGCATCGGGGGACGAGCTTGGATGCATCACTGTGTGGGAGCTTCGGGCCGCGTTGGGGCTTGCCGGTTTGTCCCAGCAACATCCTTTGTGGCCGAGGATCCGCTCCATGCCAGGCTTCCAGTTTCCTCTCCCTGGACCTGGAGCCTCGAGTCTCAGGACCTTGACGCCTGCAGACTGCGGCCTCTGTGTTGGGCTGCCCTGCTTTCGCTAATGGTTCCGTTCAGGTCACACGTCTTTGGCAGGAGCGTCACGGGAGAGAGCTGCTTTCACGCGGGGCGTAGCGGGGCGGCCTGTGGTTTTGATTTATCCCATTACGGTTATGCAACTCTTCTCACTCAATTAGGCTGGCGCCTGCTGGACTTCATTGTGAAATTCCCCTTTGTAGTTGACGAGTGTTTTCGGGAAGAGATGCTTTGAGCCTGTGTAAATATTTCTTTCCTCATCACTTCCCAATTTGTTCATTTTGAACTCACGGTTTCCTTTTAGATTCAGTGGATTCTAATCCAGTGCTGTCATTTGGTGCTGAGCTTGTCTGCCAGCTGGTCACTGGAGTCCATCCGGGTTGGCCTCCATGGCCTTTTGTCTTGTTCCCATCATTCTTCGAGCACTTCCGTACTTTGTCTCATTCGGCTGTTTCCCTGCCTCGTTCCTGGAATCAGACAGTTCCTCTACATGGAACAAGCAGCTGAGATCTGGCACTGGGTGTTCTCACGGGTGTGCTGTTGCTTCCAGCACCTGGCTCGTTGGGCAGAGCAAGGGAATGCATGTGCGTGTACACAGCGTGTGTGTGCTTCTGTGTGCACATGCGTGTCTCTGTGTTTACACTCAGGCCTCCCATTCCAGCCTAGGGGGGTCTTCCCATGCAGGCAACTCCTCTCTGACAGGCGGAAGCCTCTTCCCAGCCATCGCCCCTCCTCTAGACGCCCCCATCCTGTACTGTTCCCCCCACAGTGTCCTCCCTGCCTCGGTCCAGCACCCGCACGGGTCACCACTCTGCAGGCACACCTTTCTTCCACTGTGCGGGTTCAGACTTGACAGCTCACTGCAGGCCACCACAGTTCCCTTCATCCTGGAGCAGGGGCCGGCCCCACCCAGACCCACTCGTGGCTTCAGCATTGTTTGAGAAGGGACGTCAGCATCTTCAATCGTGCTTGGGCTTCATGCTTGGCTAGCCCGGGGGTGATGACGTACCCGTAGACAAGACTGAGAGTTGGGGCCCAGCTGGGGAGATAGTGGAGTTACATTTTGTATATAGTAGGGGGCCTCTAGAATCCTCCGAGTGGAGCCAGCTTCCAGCGGAAAGCTGGAAGGGCAGGTTGGGTGGACTCGGGGGAGGGCACTGTGTGGGGTGAACAGTGCCCGGAGGGCGAGGAGCAGAGTCAGGGCCCTGGGGGTGCAGAGAGAGGTGTCGGGCCCAGATGGAAGGGCATTAAGCAGCTTGGCCAGCCAGGCGAGGAGGCGGGTGCCAGTGACAGGGACCCGGGTTTGGTGATGGTTCATTCTGCCTTTTTCAGGGTAAGAATGACTAGGTGGGAGGGGGCCGTGGGGGAAGCCTTCCTCATGAGGATTGGTGTAATCAAATAACTACAGAGATGCTTCCTTTGAGAAGCAGCAACTCCGTGTTTTATATTTGGTCTTAGGATTTTGAGCTCTGTCACCAGAAATCAAAAGATTTTGCATTCGTCAAGACTCCTCAGGCTTATTCATCCCAGCTGTGCCACAAGTCACTTAACTCTTTTGAGCCTTAGTTTCCTCATCTGTAAAGTGGAGCTAATGATGGCACCTGCCTCATGGCTGGAGGGGAATCACCTGGGAGCAGGGACACAGCTCAGTGCGGACACCAGCCCTTGTCCCAAGCCCTCTCCAAGCCCCCCTCCAGCACCCAGTCCCCCACCCCAGCACCTGTCCCCCCACAACACCCAGCCCCCCACCCCAGCACCTGTCTGCACTCCAACATCCAGCCCCCCACCCCAGCACCTATCCCCCCACAACACAGCCCCCCACCCCAGCACCTGTGTCCCCACAACACAGCCCCCCACCCTAGTGCCTGTTCCTACCCCAATGCAGCAATACTTCAGAACCCTCACCTCACCTCTACCACAGCTGTCTCAGTCTGTTTGTGCTGCTATAACAGAACACCTGGGGCTGGGTAATTTATAAATAATAGAAATTTATTGCTTGCAGTCCTGGAGGCTGGGAGGTCCAAGGTCAAGGCTGCTCTTTGCTTCCAGGGGGGTGCCTGTCATGCTGCGTTCTCACATGACGGGAGGGGCAGAAGGGCTGGTTCCCTCCAGCCCTTTTAGAAGGCCCCAGTCACCTCCTGAAGGCCCCACCTCTACATACTGTCACGTGGGGTTTAAGTTCCAACACATGAATCCTGGGGGGCCGTGCAGACCATAGCACCAACCCCAGTACCTCTGGCTTCCCAACACCCAGCACCCACGTCCTGCCCCTCGCCGGGTACACTGAGTGCGAGTGGGGAGCATGGGCTGCCTCCTACTTCTGGGCCTCTTCCGCTCCATTCCGCGTGGCCGACCACAGGAGAGAGGTGCAGTAACACGCCTCACTGCACCCGGTATCGAGTGTGCCAGGCCCGGGACAGCCTCGTGGTCCGAGCTGACGTCTCTAGCAGATGTCTGGTGGCAGAACGCACGATGCTTCCTGTTTCATTTCGCAGATTAAGCGTTCACTGTGTCAGGTAGCAGGCCATCGGAGCTTTGCTTCAGGCTGTGACATGGGGCAGGCCGGGCGGAGAGGGAGATGGTCCGTGTGCTCTGAGCTCAGCGACGACGGGGATGGGAAGCGTGAGAAATAGGTGGGTCCTTACTCCTCAGCCTGTTTTTACGTACCTGTGCGTGCAATAGCTAAGCCCACGGTGGAGAGCGCGCTCCTTCCAGAAGCTGAGGGAGAGCCGGTGTCTGTCCATGAGTGAGGAAGCCAGACGACGCCGGCTGCTCGGGAGTGGCTGTGTGGCCCGCCTGCTAGATGGCGTCTCCCTGCTGCAGACGTCCATGTGAGGTGTGGGCCGTGGCTGGCGGTGTTGTGAGGGGCGGCGTGGGGCCCGCGCGAGGCGGAGGGGCAGCAGCGGGCGTTGCGAGCGCCCGTCTTTCCCGCTCTGCCGGGCTGACTGTCGCTGCCTCCCTTCCCTCCCCGGCTCCCCGGCTCCTCATTCCTCCAGATAATGAGATGCTGTTTCATTTCATAGAAATGACACTTGTCTCTTTTCAGAGAAACAGGGGAGAGGCTGTTTTGTTTTATGGCCCAACATTAAACGCTACAACAGTAATACTAAGAACAATCCCGCTCAAGAACGATGCACGCCTCGCACTTGTGGGGGGACTATCTGTGTTTGCGTGTAGAGGAGCGGAATGCTGAGCAGGGGAGGTGCGGTTTAGCTGGACTGTTCCTGTGTGCCAGCCGGTGGTCGCTGTGTGTCACGAGAGGCGAGAATGCAAAAGGCTTGGAAATCCTGTTGTCCCGAGGAAGTGTTTGGGAGGCACTTACCTTTGTTTTTCTCTTATTCCTTGGAGAAAAGCTTTTTCTTCCTCCCTTAATGCACACATGTGGGTCTTAAGAGACATTGTGTAGATGAGCTAAAAATAGTAATGATCGCCTGTGCGTGGTGCTCGCTCAGACTTCGTGGTGATTCTTGGAACAACGTGGGGTCTCGGATCAGCTAGTCGTCGGTCAGCAAGCATTTGCTAGGTGGAAACTTACATGTTAGCACAGTGCTGTGTACGAGGTAGTGTTCCTTGCTGTCCCGGTCAGTACTTAGAACCTAGCTGGGGAGGTAAGATTCATGGAGACCAGGACGAGGTCAACCTGAGTTGCCACAGAGTTCAGGAGGTGCCACAGGCAGAGGCATGGGGCAGGCAGGGGAGGTGAGAGCCAAGGCCCGGGCGTGGGGGGGTCATGGCCCCCATTAGCTGGGGCCGGTCACTGCCGTGTGCTCCAGCAGGGCTCTGTGCCCACAGCTGGAACCTTGGCTCTTTGGGGCTCATGGCTTGAAACGCCGTTTCTCTGTCCGTTGACGCTGGCGTTGCAAGGTAGCGTCTCCGTTTCCCCCTCTGAAGGAGGATGCCGTGGAGCCTGCCGCCCCTCTGCTTTCCAGAGTGAATTGTGTGTAAGCCACGAGGCCTGTATTTTAAAACCGAGCATCCCATTGGTCCCCTCAAATCTGCTGAAAATTCACCCAGCTGCAGGTGTTGTGTAATACAGCAATAGACAAGACAGGAACTTAATTTTCTAGTAGGTATGTGGGGAGTGATGGTGGTTAGGATGGGGCCAGGTTGTAGGAATATCTCCTGTGGAGTGACGCACAGGTCCTGGCCGCCAGTGGAGCTTCCCCGGCCCGTGGAGCTGTGTGGCTGCAGGCCGAGCTCGGTGAGCTGACATGCCTCTCCCTGTGTACGCTGCTACCTACAAAAGATATAGAGATGGCATTATGGGTAATAAAAACAGAGTCAGTAAAAATCATTTCTAATTTCAAAGTAGCCCTTTTGTCATTATGTATTTTCTCAATCAAAAATTAGTCATTCAAGGCTCCGCTACTAATTAGTGGCAGAGTCCTTGAAAGACTACACAGAAACCTGCACTTGATCTAGTAGGCAGTACTCAGTTAATTAGTCAATTAACAAATATTTATTCAGTGTCTCCTACATACAAGGTACAAAGAAGTACAAAGATTCTTTGAGCAGTGAGTTCTGCGTGTTTTTTTTTTTCCATGTTAAGTTTTTACTGAACTCCAGCAGACGTGCAGAGAAGTGCAGCTGACCTAGTGTTTGCTTGAGCTGGATGCATTTTCCTAGATTGGTCGTACCTCTGTGACCCCGACTGGGGCACAGTGTACTCGTGCGTGGCCCAGGAGCCCAGCCTTGTCCCCTCCCACCCCCCTCCCAGTTTATAATCGCGTTTTCTGCCTGTGCTTTACTGAACGGGCGTGGGCACCAGGCACCTGGGCTTCTGAGGGGGTGCTCAGCTTGGGCTCACCTCGGGGGGAACTGAGAGCAGAAAGGCTGGTCACTGGTGGCCCTGTGCCCAGGCACCACCCTCTTCAGGGAGCATCGGCCGGGTTCCGGACCCCAGCGAGGAGGTGGGGCGTCTCTCAGGAGCATCCCGCGGTGCTGCGGGTCGTGCAGACAAGGCAGTAGTTGGTGCTGGGCGCCAGCTGTTTAGAAGGTAAAAGGGGTAGGATAAGTGATCGAGCTGTGTGTATTTGAAGAAGATGGGGAGGTTAAAAAAAAACAAAAACTGAAAGAAAAAGGAAAAGCTCCTCTCTCGAGGTTGGCTGAGCGTCGTAGCCTCTGTGGCCTAGGACAAGTCACGTGACCGCATAACACTCCCCTCTCTCTCCTGCGCCGTGCGGTGGGCTGGACCAAGTTCCTCGCAAGGTGAAGTTCCAAGTGTCGTGAAAACGCAGAAGGTTATGCTGAAAATCTCCCAGACAGGAAAATCTGTAAGAAGCTGAAAGTTTTATACAAACGCCAGCTAACCGCCTACTTTTCCTCCCACCACCCACTTCGTTTTTTCACTCACACACTCACGTACGGTTGAAGTTTGATTAGTTCTTTCCCAGGCTCCTCTTAAAGCAAAATAGGAACCTATGAAGGCATCAGGAGAGTTTTGTAGGACAGAACTACAATTAAAAAACTTTTTTTGTGCATATATGTGAATTCATTATAAGGAATTGTCTTGCACAGTTATGGGGGTTGACTCAACAAGTCTGAAGTCCATAGCACATGCCGTGGGAAGGGAAGGCGACAGGCCAGCTTTGGCAGGACTCGAGCTGAAACTAGTTGTTCACAGGTGGGAGTTTCTCTACCCCGGGGAGGCCAAAGCCGCCTTTAAAAGGCTTTTCAATCGATTAAGTTTTACATTTCAGCTTAAATCATAGGTTCATTAGTTTTCCCAATTGACCTTAAAGTAATTACCCCCAGCCTTTCATTGTCTTTTGTCAATATCTATTTTTGTTATCTTTTGTATTGATACATTGTCAATGTATCAATAGCACTCAACAAGAGCCATTCATCTTGAACTTCTCAAACCCCTAAGTTAACTTTACAGGTGCATAATTTCAAATTTATGTTCTGTCCACTTTACCCCACATGCCCACTTCAGACTGATAACATCGTCAGCAGTATCCACCCAGGAATTTAATTTTTTTTTTTTTTTTGAGACAGAGTCTCGCTCTGTTGCCCTGGCTAGAGTGCCGTGGCGTCAGCCTAGCTCACAGCAACCTCAAACTCCTGGGTTCAAGCCATCCTCCTGCCTCAGCCTCCCGAGTAGCTGGGACTACAGGCATGCGCCACCATGCCCGGCTAATTTTTTCTATATATTTTGAGTTGGCCGATTAATTTCTTTCTATTTTTAGTAGAGATTGGGTCTTGCTCTTGCTCAGGCTGGTTTCGAACTCCTGACCTTGAGCGATCCACCCACCTCGGCCTCCCAGAGTGCTAGGATTACAGGCGTGAGCCACCACGCCCGGCCAGGAATTTAATTTTAGTTTATTTAAATTATAGTTCGTTGAATGACAAGTGCATTGTTTTAGTTGTCTGTATTCTTTCCCCTCTCCCCTCTGCCTCTCATATCTTCTCTTCTCCCACTCAGTGGCATGTTCTTGGGAGGAAACCACAAAATCAATTGACCACAGGGATTCCCAGTGGGAGGAGGTGGCAGCCCCACTTGGTTGGTCACAACCTGATGAACAGCCAGCAGCTGCCTGTCCCTCCCGGGTGGACAGGTGTCCTGATCTGAGGCCCGGGAAGGGCGGGCGGGGGCCTCTGCTGCGCTGCCTCTTGTAACGAGGCCCAGGTGTCTGCGGAACCTTGTTTGGTCCACAGAGTGGTGGTGGTGGTGGGCCTTGTCAGGTCTGCAGAGAAGAGTGGCAGCCGCTCCCTCCTCCCTCGGGTTGTTCCCACTGCTCTCCTTGGAGCTCTGGGGGGATGATGCTATGGGTGGGGTTCAAGGAGGCTGGCAGCAGTGCTTCCTCCACTTGTAGACTGGGAACCCCTCCCTCCCGGCCTCCAACCCTGGTTCATTAAAGGGTGTGCTTGGTGAGCCGCACTGATAATTGTGATGCGTGGACGGGCCTTCACTCTCATGCAGAGGAAGCCATTTCCGTTCTTTTCACCATGGGTTACAGCCATGGGCCGCTGAGCACCTCGCTGCTGCACAGTTCAGTGTGGACGGATGGATCAGACGCTCTCCAGACAGCGCCGTGTGTTTGAGGAGCGCGCCGTGGCCGCTGTTTGACTGGTTTCTGCTTGTGAAAGCGGTTTTCTGCTTCCCTGTGCTTTGTTTATGCACTTAGGTGGCCCTTAGTTTTTGTTTTTCTGATCTCAATTCATTTCTATCTCTTACTAGTTTTGTGGTTCAGATTACAGCAGAGTTCATTTGGGTTGATATAATTCTTTGAGACCGCAGCACTCTGTTCCTACCGGAACAAGGAGAAATGAAGATTAACATCTAATTTCCTAAGTTATTGATTATAACGGATTTGCCACAGCTCTTCAGAGAAGTTAGGCGTAACCTGGTTTTCACCAAGTTTTCCTCAGCCGGAGGTGCTCACTGGGGAACCAGGCTCTTCTAGAGGCATTGCATCAGAGTTTCCGAAAGGGAGGCCTGGCACCTCTGTTTGAAAAGTCCATGATGACGAATCAATGGGTAAAGAAGGTCTCTTCCAGTTATAAAATCCTATGACTTAATTTTATGATTAATTTTTATTTCTTATCAAAGTAACACATGCACATAGCCAAAAATTCAAGTAATACTGAAAGCTGTGCAGGCATACCTCAGAGATATTGTGGGTTCGGTTCCAGTCCACCGCATACGAATCTTTTGGTTTCCCAGCACATATAAAAGTTATGTTTATACTATACAGTAGTCTGTTAAGTACATGTTAGCATTATGCCTAAAAAAACAATGTACGTACTTTAATTTAAAAATGCTTTATTGCTACAAAATGCTAATGATCATCTGAGCCCTCAGCAAGTCGAGATCGTTTTGCTGGTGGAAGGTCCTGCTTCAATGTCGGTGGCTCTGACCGAGCAGGGTGGTGGCTGCTGAAGGCTGGAGTGGCTGTGTAGTTTCCTAGGATAAGACAACAGTGAGGTTTCCCGCACCAGGTGACCACCCTTCCTTTCGTGAAGGATTTCTCTGTCGCAGGTAGTGCTGTCTGGTAGCTTTCCCCACAGCAGGCAGGTGGGGGGTATTTGGCAGACATTTTCCGGAGCATGAGCGACACGAGCCTGGCACTTTAAGGAAAATAACGGACAGTATTTGTTGCCAGTGATAAAACTTGACATTGCAAATGAAAAATGAGAATTTGGAGACCTTGTATCTGCCACTGTGACCTTGGCAGCTTCTCAGTACTTAAGACTTTTCTGATGAGATCATGGTGATGTTAATGAGTGTGGATTTTTTTTTACACTAGAGGGCGAAATAGAAGATCTACATAGCTCAGTGAACCAGTATTTTCCAAATGGCCAATGCATGATACAGAATCATCTGTGGGTAAAAGATCCGTTCAGGGTGTAACAGAGAGTGGTGATTTTTAATGTGAGAGTGTACAACAAGTTCATTGATAAGCTTTCAGATACTACATTGCAAATATTCTTAAACAAATGATGCCTTGCTGAATTTTGGTGTATTATATATAAAGAGCCGTGATCATGTAAAGCAGCTATTTAAGATACTCCTGTCTTTCCTAATGATATGTATGTGTAGAAGGTGGGATTTTCTTTATATGCGTCAACTTAAAACTACATACTGCAGAGGATGCATGCAGAACCAGAGATGAGGGCCCAGCTGTCGTCCATTGAACCAGATATTAAAGAAATTTGCAAAAAAAAAGTGCAACAGTGTTATTCTCACTAATTTTGGGGGGAAAAAGTTATTTTTCATAATAAATATTCATGTTAAAATATAGTAGGTATGTTATTTTTAAAATGAATGAAGAAATATAAAAACATTTTCTTAATTTCAAATATACTAAATACCGATAGATGCAGCCACATGAACAAAAGCTCTCTGTGGTCCTCAATGATCTTAAAGACTGTAAAGGGGTCCTGAGACCAGACAGGGTTGTGAGCTGCGGGTTTAGTGTTACCAGCTCTAGGACTGTGGTCCCCAATCCCCGGGACCTGGCCGCAGAGCATCGCCCCTCCTCGTCTGTGGGAAAATTGTCTTCCAGGAAACGGAACGGGGAGGGGGGTGCACAGCAGCAGGTGAGTGGGGCCGCCTGAGCTCCACCTCCTCCCTCCCATGGAAAAATTGTTTTCCAGGAAACCAGTCCCTGGTGCCAAAAAGGTTGGGGACCGCTGCTCTAGAAGCCAGTCCTGAAACGAATAGGCAAACTGTGGACATACGTGTTTGTAAAACCGATTTTTTGTGGGAGAACTGAGAGTATTGATGGAAATTATTTAAGGCGTCTCACCTCCTCGTTCTTTGCTTGCTTTCTCCTGCTCCCGTACACACGAGAGCTGCAGCTTGGGCGTGAGGAGCGACCCGGTTGTTCTTACCGCAGGGCTCCCGCTCAGGCAAGACCTCAGCCCCCAGCCTGCTCACACGAAGCCTGGACAGGAGCACAGGGGTAACACAGCAAGGGTGCAAGGAACCCACAGGTGCTGAAATACAAGCAAACGTGGATGGAGGAAAAAATAATCATCGTGCTAGTGGCATTAATTACACCAATTTTGGTGGGCATATCAGCTTGTTTGGGCACAGGAGCAGTTTCATAAATCCGGCTCAACAAAGATCAACCTTAGGCTGTTGTCTGCAGTCAAAGGTGACTTTGAAGCGCTTTGGCAGAGGAGGAAGTGCACGTGTGAAGACCTTTCTCCTTTTCATTGCTTCCCCAGATCCTCTGTCCATGGGCCCTCAGAAAGCTCTGGAAACCATCGGTGCGAATTTGCAGAAGCAGTACGAGAACTGGCAGCCAAGGGTAAGCGCTCTCTCTTTGCTCTCCCCTTTCTTTCCCACAGGGAAACCGGGATTCCTTGGCGTCAAAGTCTTTGGCTGGAGGCGGGACTCAGCGGTGCCCCTGCAGTCCTTGCGGCCTGCCAGGGCGCCGTGCTGTCGTGAGGGCGGCACGCTACTGTGAGTCGGGCGCTGGGTCGTCTAATTTACTTTGCTTAAGTTTTTCCCCAAAATCTTTGGAAAAGAAAAAATATTTGTCTTGTTACTCTTCGATCATGGTTTTTATTTTTGTCAGGAGGTGTATTTCAGTAACCTTTCTGCATCTTCAACTATCAGAGCTTCTCCTCCTGTCTTCAATTTTCAAACAGTTGAGAAAAAAAGCACCCAACATTCAAAAGATGACACCTATTACATGCTTTGTCTTTGATTCAAAAGCTTCTTTCCAGAGAGCCAGTTACCAATTAGTATGTCTTTTGTTGCTTATATCTTACAGGGTTTTTTTTAACAAAAAAAAAGAAAAGAAATGTGCCATAGAATATAACTGTGTCAAATTGCCTTTAAGATCTTAAGTTATTTGTAAACCATCCAAGCACCTATTTCCTTTAGCCTTCCTCATTAACTGATTTAAGGATTTAATCAATTTAATAGACTCTTAGAAATTTTGGGTCTTTATGGAGGAGCCTTTATATTCAGCTTTGTGTTGTGGGCTGATTCTGGAATTATCTAAAGGGGTGTAATGAACAAGGTGGGTTAAGAAGGTGGCCTTACCTGTGTCCCTCTCGTGAGTTTTGCTCTCCCCTCTTGGATATAAGCCCAATGGAAACAAATGATTCATATTGTAGAACCCGTTGAACACTTACCTGGTGGAGATTTTGATTTGTGGGTCATTTATCCACATGATCTGGAATTTAGGGATTCCTTGTACATTATTTACATCCTTAGAGTAAGAGAATAGCCAAAAATGAATTTATTCCTGCCTTTAACGGTGCCCTTAGGTAGTTTTGCTGTTACTGATAGCAGTGAGCTCACTCTTAGGAAACATCTCTGTGTCTTAGGTGTGTCTTTGATCTTTGCATTTCTAACTTGCCAAGTCAGTATTAATGGACTTTAGTTCTTCAGAAGGCAGTTTCCTAGGTTATTTTGATATATGCCTGAGGGCTTTACTTTTCCCCCTCTCAAATTTGTTACCTCTTGATGGTTTATATAAAAAGTCAGTAGCTTTTTGCTTGAGAATACAATGCGCTTGGGGGTTGGATAAGGACTGGAGAGATATTTTGATGGTGTATTCCTTTAAAAATAGTTGAGATGCCTAGTGTTTTCAGTAGAAAATAGCTCCTTTGAAGACTTTGAAGGTACTCCAGGATCTCAGTGAGGTGAGATGGGCACTTAAGGGAGAGTGGTGCAGAGTGACAGTCTTGGAAGACATGGGTGTCGTTGGTATCCAGGAGGTTGTCAACCAACACTGTATAAATTTAAAGGAATGCCTTTCTGACTCAGCTCATTTTGGCCATCTCCTGGGTGTGACTTCGTGCCTTCGCTTTTTGCTGGATACATTTGTTTAAAAAAGAACATAATCATATAAATTCTGATCTACCAGTTAAGTTCTTCATATAGTGAAGTTCTTCATGAGAGTGCAGTGGCATCATCATAGCTCACTGCAATATCAAACTCCTGGGCTCAAGTGATCCTCCTGCCTCAGCCTCCCGAGTAGCTGGGACTACAAGCATGTACCACCGCGTCCCTAATTTTTCTGTTTTTGGTAGAGATGGGGTCTTGCTCTTATTCAGACTGGTCTCAAATCCCTGAGCTTAAGCAATCCTCCTGCCTCAGCCTCCCAGAGTGCTAGGATTATAGGTGTGAGCCACCGTGCCCAGCATTTAAAGAATTATTACATGAGAAAATACAGCTTTTCAGCATACATATGTTTAATATTTCAAGATATTATATGTTTATTCCATTTGGTATGATTTATAATTTTCTTTGAGTGCTAAGAGTTTGGTTTACTGCTAGCTATATTATTAGTTTAGCTTGGCAGGTATCAGCTAGTTCACACTAGCTGACAGTAAGTGGAATCTTCTAAAGTAGGATCTATTATTTTTAATCTAAATTTCTGTTTAGGGGCAGATCTCTTTCATGGCATCTGGAAGAGGCATTCTGGTACGAGGTAGGCAACATTTACATATAGGTGAATGATCGCAGGTGACACAAGAAAGAGGACAGTGTAGCATCACGCACAGGATTGAGAATTCTCTTGCCATGGCAGTGGCATGGCTGTCCCTGGATGGTGAGCACAGGTATAAAAGGGTGTAGTTCTCTGGGTAGATGGTCTTTAGGTCTGGGAAAATTTGTTAAAGTTGATGGGATTTCAAGAATGGATCTGCAGAATAATTTTCTGAACAAGTGACAGTTTGAATGGCTAGTGTGAAGAAGAATGTTTCAAGATTTTAGGATGTTTAGGAAAAGGTGTCATGGAACCGTCTGGGTTGGTTTATTAAGCGGGATCTGGAATAAAGAAGTATCAGCTGCAGCCTGGAAAGAAGTTGTTCATGCAAACATGGGTGGGATCTTTTGCCTGCATTCAGAAGGCAAAACCACAGCGACGTGTACTTAATATTTTCTTTTTGAATGCCAAGACTATTGCATTCATTTTTAAGTACGATAAGCATGTTTAAAAATTTCCTGCTGCAAACTGTTAGTGGGACTCATCTATTTTAGAAAAGAGCCTAAGATAACAGCAGAAGTCACAGGATACCTCTGACTGGTGTCTGATGTCCGACGTGGGGCGGTTCCATGTGCACTCGGTGATGATAGTGCATGCCCTAGTGCACGTGGCATGCTTCTCTGCTCTCCAAAACTGCGTGTGTTACAGGAGAGAGCGAGGGAGGCCTGGCGCAGACAGCAGTGGTTCTCGGTGTGGGGCAGACCTCATGCTGCCTTATAGAGTTTGCACAAAACATGAGGCAATTACCAAGCTCAGATGTTTGTGCGCAAGGTGTCTGGTCCCTGACTGTAAATCAGGGTCCTTTGAAACATTGCAAAGCTAAACACGCACCACTTTATTGCACTCCACAGGGCTCTCCAGTTTCTGCAGTAATAAAGAGAGGCTGATGTGCTATCTGCAATAAAACAATGGGAATGTTATTAAATTTCCTAGACTTTTGATGTAAAGACCCATAGATCTGATTTTCTCTTCCTCTGTGTCCTTTATTGCAAGACTCGCAAAGGTTGGGCAATTTGCAATAAGGTCATTTTCATTAACGTTTGCTGAAGTCCTTGCCTCCACGTTGGCATGGATGGAACCAGGGAATGCCTGTCACTGGGAAGGCGGCTCCCATCCAGGACATGCAGAAAATTGACTCTGAACACCCATCAGCGGCATGCAGAGTGGTACCTTGAACCCGATGATTTCCTTACTGGTGCTAGAATGCTTAGATGTTTTTCCCCTTGCTTTTCTAGCTGTAACGATTCGAGATTGAATATTTTGATGTAGGTGATTCTGGTTCAAGATGGAATTTAGAGAAACCATGGCTATTATATATTTTTCTGGAAGCTGCCAGACTGTCTGGCCCATATTTTCTTGCCAGGCCCACTGAGTCCTTTTCTAAATAATTTATCAGTTTGCAACTGGTGAAATATTTCTTCTGATTAAATTTAAGACTTTGCCTTATTACCTTGTAGGTGCATAAATTTGGGTTCTGCGGGAGATTGAAGGGAGAATGCCAGCTGTTGTTCCAGCTGAAAACTGTGCAGTAAAACCTCACTCACTTCATCCTAAGTCTCCACTGGAAGTTTTATGGGGAGGTGGGTGTAGGAGGTTATAAAGCTGAGGGTGTACAGTGAAGAATTTATCTTAGTAATTTTTTTAACAAGTTGGGGGTTCTGACAGTTCAGTCCAGGAAACGAGCTGGGAGCTGGAGCCGACGGGACAAAAGCAGGCAGGAGTCTCCCTTTCCGACCTCTTTTCCCCGGGCAGTGCTCCAAGACCAGGAGCAGAGGGCCCCACTCCTTCACTCGGGATGAGTTTTAATTCTTCTGGTGGTTTAAAAACAAGTTTATGTGGGAATATTTATCATTTACTAAGGGAGATGAAGACATTTGGTGAGGCTTCCACCGTTGGCAGGTGGCCGGAGTGACCACCAGCTGTGTCCATTTGTGCAGTGAACACTCCTGGGGAACAGGACAGAACCTGCTCTCCATCATGAGTGTGCTTTGCTGGAGGACCTCACTCTCATCCTGACCCAGTCTGTGGGAGGCCAAGGTGGCAAGTCCTGTGCCCTGGCACCTCCAGGGAGCCGAGCCGGCCGAGCAGTCGGGTTTGAGAGTCTTGACAGCGCTTGGTTATCCATGGCGCGCGCAGCATTCTGTGCTTTGCTGAGCGGATCTCAAACTTCGTCTGCCCTTCCGTTCGTCATGCTTCTCAGGCGTATCACGGTTAGTCTGTGGTCAAGGACTGGGAGTCGGTTTCACTATTAGATTAACATGTTTTCTGTGGCTCCTCACGCCAAGCAGAGTGCACTTCAGGAGAGAAGCTCCAGGACAGACCTGGTCCCTTAAGCCAAACAGAAATCACGGTCACGCTTTAATTGAGATGATGATTGTCCCTTCCTTGGTGTTGGCAGCAGCGTTGCCAGCAGCCTGCGTAAGCTGCTTAGAGTGAACTGAAGCTGGAATTGTCCTCCTGCCGGGAGGGGACCTGGGGCAAGGGGTTGGGGAGGCCAGAGGCCAGTGGTTCTGTTTCTATGTTGGACACTTGGCTTTCAGGCACAGGTGTGGTCTGCAGAACCTCATGTTTTATGTGTGATTCCGCATTTTCTGGGGGCTTGTAGTTAGGGTAACTGGAATTCAGGTTTCCCCACCTCCTCCCTGAAATGGGGTTGTTGCGTGACTGTCCACCTCTTAGTGAGAATCCAGTGGCCGCGAGTCACCAACTGTGGAACTCTCTAACTGCTGGTTTTAGGGGAGGGCAGTGGAGAGGGAGGGTGGGTGGGGCTGGGGTCCCGCTCCACACTCCTCTCCTTTCCCTTGGGCTGACCATCGTTCCTGTGACCCGCAGACCCCCGCTTCAGGGGCACAGTGTAGGCGTCAGAACAAACAGCTCTGCTTACTTGGCCCCCTCACCCCACCTGAGTTTTGGAATGAATTCCACACAGGGATGCAGTAAAGACCTGTAAATAAGTGGGTTCCACCTTTTTGTAGGATTTTCGGAGTCAGGTGTGGATAATCAAGGACGGAACCAAGTTCCCTTAGGACCGTGTCCACGCTTGGGCGGTCCTCCAGAGAGGTCTGTGGACAGACCCACGTGGGCTATTGCCCTGCAGTGACATCCACTTGGGGCTTTCACATTATGACAGCTGCCCCCAACTGGCAGTGCAGTTCAGCTGGTGAAAATGGCCCCATAATTGCAACTGGCACCGTCCCCTGGCGTGCCGCCCCGATGCCATTACCAGGCCGTCATCCGTCCCTGTCCTGCTGTCTCCCCTGGTGGCTGGCTGTCCCTCTTCTTGCCTTCCCTAACCTGCTTTCCTTCCAGATGGTCCTAAGGGAGGGCTTGTCCACCTTGTGTTTTTGTGACTCACTGCCAGTGCGGACTCAGCCACAGGCAGGACTGTGGATGGGGGCTCCCGGTTTGCTAGTTCGGTACCTGTGTGGACTCCTTGCGTCGTGTCCTCATTAAACTTGCATGTCCGAATAGACAGTATCTCCTGGTCGTCTTGGGGTTAACTGCTGTGTTTTGATAGTTTCATTTAACTGCTTACTGCCCGGAAAGTTAAGAATTGTACCTGTGACAAACATTTTATTTATACTTTTGCTTTGGCCCCAGTAATGTTCCCAGACTTCATCTTTTTCTTCTTTTTATCACTTCTCGCCTGACAGCTTTTCCTCGTACAGTGTTCAGTGAGGATTTTGACTTACGCTCTTGAGCCGTCTTCTTAGTCAGCCCTGCCCACGCACTTCCTGCCTTGCTCTGTCCCCAAGGGCCATGGTATTGGAAACAGCCTCCTGGAAATGCAGCTCAGATTACGAAAACCAGTTTGTACCAAACTCTCTGTACCGACTCCACTGGAGAGCACGGAGGTGCTGTCACCTCTGCTATCACTCAGAGCAGCTCAGTGACGTGACCTATAAATTCTTTTTAAAGCACACCAAATGCATTTAAAAAAGAAGAAGAAAGAGAAGTATCACTTTGCGACCTGTCTGGAGGATGAATAGCCTGTCGTGTGAACAGAGCTCTTCAGGGATTCCAGCCCATTAGCATTGCCCTGGGTGGTGTCACCCATTGCCTTCCTGTGCTGGACTCTTGCTCTCTGAGGTGGCCGGAAGGGATTCGCTAGAGAGTCCGTTTGGGATTTGAGCGCAGACTAGAATGGGTGTCAGCTGGATCCCTCGCTGCGCAGGGCGGACTGGCGGAGCCAGTGGCCGACGATTCGCACCTCCTGGGTGGGAGAGCTCCCCAGGAAAGGGCCCCCCCTCCCCACCACTGCCCCGGCACGGAGCGGCTGGCGGTAGCTGAGCAGCTGCGGGAAGGACAGGACTTGCCTGAGTTTGGCTTTGCCACTCGATAGAAATGGAACTTTGATAAGTTACTGTGTAATCTTTTAAGATTTGTAAATGCAAAGGGGAGGATTAAATGGTGTAAAACATTTGCGCCAGGGGGACTGTAGTGGCCGGTTAGCTGGCCCCGCCCGTGGTGGAGACCACCCTTAGCGACATCCACGGCCACTCCCAGAACATTCTGCCCAAGACTCCCTTCTGCCCAGCCCTCTCCTTCCTGCTCTGTCTCCAGTTTCATCCTCTTGCCTGGAAACTCCATCCCCAACTCTCCTTGATTAATTCACATATCTGAAGTATAATAATTTTAGAGAGAAACAAAGGCTTAACTCTGTCCTTAACAAGCCTCCCAGGGATGTTATCTCTCATCATCATGTTCTTTAACCAGGGAGTCGTCCGTGTGTGTGTGTGTGTGTGTGTGTGTGAGAAAAATTGCAGACGAGGACCCCACGCTGTCAGTTTGAGGACTAAAACTGTAGCCCAGCTGTCAGCGTTCGCAGATCTCACGGGCGGCGTGCGTTTCCTGAGTTACCCCGGGGCCGTGATGCGGAGCGACGGGTAGACGGCTCGGAAGGACGGGCAGGTGCCAGGCGAGGGGTGGAAGTGCTGGCGCTAAGTCGGAACGTGAAGACGCGCTCCGTTAGGAGTGGAAGGCTAAATTTGGAGATGACAGTGAGGAGCCCGCCATGTGCTCCCCATATGCCACTGCGGAGAGTTGTAGGATCACACTCCAGCCCCGCAGAAAGCGCCCATCATGGGGGTGACTGGTGCCAGGCTGGGGGACAGCCACTGAGAAGCATCTGTGGTGCTCGATTTCCTTATGCAGGGGAAGCCATGTGTCACAGTGTGTCCATGAGCCTGGGGGCTCACAAAGGCTTTTGGACAACTTCTGAAATGTCAGGGATTTACTTGGAGTGATGCATCATGGAGATTTTTAAAAAATTGACATAAAATTCTTATAACATCAATTTCATCATTTTAAAGTATCCAATTCAGTGGTTTTTAGAATATTCACATTTTTCTGCAACCATCACCACTGTCTAATTCCAGAACATCTTGATCACCCCCCAGAAAAACCCTGTATCCGTTAGTAGTGACTCTTCATTCTTCCCGCCGGCCCGAGCCTGGCAGCCGCTGGTCTCCTTTCCCCGTCTCTGTGGCTCTGCCTGCTCTGGGTATTGCGTGTAGGTGGAGTCACACGGCACGTGGCCTTTGTGTCCGGCCTCTTCACTGGGCTGTTTTCAAGGGTCACCCATGTTACGGCGTGCGTCAGTAATTCAGTCCTTTTTATGGCTGAGTGGCGTTGCATCGTGTGGACACACAGCACCTTCATGCTTTCATCTGTCGATGGACATTTGGGTTGTCTGTGTTTTGGCTGTTATGAATAACGCTGCTGTGAATATTTATGTACGTGATTTTGTGTAGACACATGTTTTCAGTTCTCTTGGGTATATATCCAGGAGTAGAATTGCTGGGTCATATAGGAACCGAATGTTTACCTTTTTGAGGCATTCCCCATCTGCTTTCCAGCTCCTGGGCTCAAACAATTCTCCTGCCTCAGCTTCCGGAATAGCTAGGACTACAGGTATGTGCCACCACACCCAGCTAATTTTTGTGCTTTTTGTAGAGATGGGATCTCACTTTTTGCCCAGGCTGATCTCGAACTGGCCTCAAACCATCCTGCTGCCTCTGTCTCCTAAAGTGCTGGGATGACAGGCATGAGCCTCTATGCCCAGCCGAGACTTTTAAGATGAATACA